>JBAMJV010003461.1:0-107455 GCA_037951105.1 Echinarachnius parma
ATGACATGTTGTCTGAGGTGCTAATTAACTTGTGTTCCATTTGTATTGTCTGTCTACTACAAAGGTATTTTCTATTTTTTGTTATTTAGTATCCCCTATGTAATATTATATAACTTTGTCAACCAGTGGTATTTGAGTATTGAAAATGTAGCATAGCAATAAATACAAAGAGCACACAGTACAGTGCTAATTTCACAGAAATCTGTTATCCCGTCTGTGTTATTTGTTTACAAGAGGTCAAAAAAGGTGTTAATTAACCATACTTATTTCAGTAGGGTCAATCTTTCTGGCCCACACATAGCCTAACACAGCATAACACACAAGAACTTCACATGTTTTGAGCTTAAAGGGTACCACCACCCAAAAATAATATTCTTATTAAAGAAAGGTAACATCTTGAGTATTCCAATCCATCAACAAGTTCACAAAAATATGTTTCCAGAAAGAAAAGAAAACAATATTGGAAACGCATCACCATTCTAAAGCATGCGTTCATGCGGTCTGAATTACGCAGACTGCTATGTGTGCGGTGAATTGCAATGCGTGCAGAGCGAACGAATCGCCCGGGAATCTATTGTTTACAAACGTGCGCTGAATAGCTGCATGGGCGAACTCGCAAATGGTTGGCCCGTGGTGGAAATTAATTGCTTTGTTTATGAATTACACAACCCTTTGCAAAATGTTGGGTATCTATTTGATATCACAAAACGGTACCAAAACATATAATAATGTGTTGTTCTTTGCCTGGTGGTCCCCTTTAACTTCCAGAGGGAATGAGGAAGTAAGGGTGATCCAAACACACCAGGCTGGGGTGCTCCAAACAGATTGAAGGGAACCACTAGGTAAAGGGCAAGACATAACTTCATGATTCGGTATCGTTTCGTGATATCAAATAGATACCAAACACTTAACAAAGGGTTGTGTAGTTCATAAACAAAGCAATTAATTACCACGGAAGCACTTTTATTTCCTGGTTCCGTACGGGCCAAACATTTGCGAGTGCGACAATGCTATTCGCGCGTACGTTTGGATACAATAGAATCCCGGACGATTCGTTCGCTCTGGACAAATAATTAGTTTTCGCAATTAAGTCCCATGAACGCTTGCTTTAGAAAGGTGATGCGTTTTTCAATTATATATTTTTTTCTGGAAACATATTTGTGTGAACTTGATAATGGAATTAACTACTAAAGATCTTACCTTACATTTAAACGAATATTATGTTTGGGTGATGGTACCATTTAAGTTGAACTACTATGGAAAGCCATTTGTAGCCTTGGAATGAAACATTTTTAAAAGCAAAAAAGCAAGTAGTGAACTACTTGCTTGTCAGCATACACTTTCATACACTTAACATCAATAACAAGAAATGTCCCTGACAATAAAGAGATATTACTAACATCTTAGTCAACATTAATGTTTACGCTTTAACAAAAAAAGTTTGTTTGTTTCCAAAAAAATAACGGCTTCTAAAAATGTCCAACTTAGAGTTAAGTACCACTTAGGATCTTTGTATAACACACCTGACGCCGCATTGTAGACATGGTATAACAAAACTTGACGTGGTTTTGAAATATCATTAACATGTTTTTTGTCAATTATTAGAAAAACAAAATAAGAAAACTGCGTATAGACGTGACATGATTCATCAATGTTTATGATTTCTATTATCACTACTACAAGTACTCTTTATAAGTTATAGCAAGTACCGGGCTGTGCACTTCACCCAAACATAAACAGTTTATTCTCACTTCTTTGTCAATCCAATTTCGATTCTGCTTTATTCGAGAGTATTACAATATGTTGTGTACAAATACATTGGATGTGCTTATGTCAATGTAAACAATGATCGTTATATGATAATTACATCTCACTCGAATAATTAAATAGTATTATATTTAAACTCTCACTTCTATGACCTCCTTGAAAGTTTGTCATTTCGGTTCGGCTCATGAATGCGATACATCTTGTTCGTGCATCGTTATAATCATAGTTGCCGCTGCAGATGGTTGTGACTTGGCTCCTGAGAAGTTTACGTGGCTCGATATATAACTTACGAAATAGATATAAATCCCACAATACCTGTTGAAATGAACTCATATTATACATGAACAACGGACTTGGGTGCACGAGAGGTAACCGTCATTCAGTAAGTATTTCATTGCTTATCACTGCAGTAATATCTTAATACATTTGCTATATTATCTTAAACGTTCAATTTATTATGTTTAAACAACAAAAATACGCCCTTACAAGATTTGTATTAATGTGATAGAGTACATCATAATCTAACCATTTTTAGTTCTGCATTTTAAAATGTAGGATACATCATAGGGTAATAAACACGGCGGATATGTTATTATGAACATGATGAACGTGTAATGGTAGTATGATGTTCATCAAGTGATGTGAACAAAAACGAATTACGCAATTTTTTTTCGGTTTAAACCTGTTCTAATTTTGATTAAAAGAGGGCAATAATCACATTATATATCTGGTCAGATTATGTTTGAATTAATTTTCTAATTTTGTCACCTTTATATTGATTAAATCATTTGTCCTCTTGAAATATTTCCAGGAATTCGTATGGTTATACAGCGACATATTTTCTTGAACTGTTTCCACTTTCCAGATCTCATCGAGTGTAGATAAAACCATGTGAACGGTATACAGACACGTTTGCCTTCTACTCATCATCGCGATGAGTGGAAGGGGCTTACACATCCACCAGTGGCAGCAAAGAAATCCTCTCTGATCGGTTAGATAAGCTCCAGATACAGAAGGGTCGCTTCACCCTCGGAGCATCATGTCAGTGGGATCAGGGTGATACATCAGTCATGTGTGACGACAGGCATCTCAAAACTGTTCCAAGCGATTTTCCTCATAATGCAATAAAGTTAGACCTGCGGTTCAACGAGATCAGTATTCTGTTAAACACATCATTTGTTTCTTATACGAATCTGATAACTTTAGATGTGAGCTTCAACAAACTGCGAACAATTGAGACAGCAGCCTTCCATCCTCTCAAACAGCTAAGTCCCTGAATCTGGCTAGAAATGAGAATCTGGTGATACCAAGCAGTGTCCCATTCCGACCCCTCGAAGCCCTCGTTGTATTAGACATGAGTAGATGCAACCTGAGAGATTTACCGAATGATTTAATGGACAGTTTTCCAAATTTGAGACAACTTTTTTTTTTATATGGAAACCTTCTAAGCTCTTTGAATGTGTCTCAATGTAAGACGGACCGACTGAGTAAAGTAATATTCCACAATAACAAGTTCCGAGATCTGACTCAAGATAATTTCATATTCATTTGTCCAACCGAATAATTCTGGGTAGGCGATAACCACATCCGTTATATTTCTGAAAACGCAATAGCAGCATAGCATGTGGACGAAATGGTGCTAGGGGGTTATTTCACTTTAACTAACTCTATGGCTTTTAACCTCACAAGTGGTGTTGCAAGGTCAAATATTAGCACGCTAAAGTTTACTCAAATGGAGTTTCGTGATGGCATTTCAGTTGGCGTATTCAGACCTTTATATAATCACCCATTGGATATGCTATTCATCAGTAGGAGCGGTGATCTCTTTTTATATAAAAACGTATTTTCGGGGTTAAGCTGTAGTGAATTGACATTAATGGACAATTTTATCAAAGAAGTCGAACCAGAATATGTCAAAGGAATGCCTCTTCTACGAACATTGGAGTTGATGGATAACCAAATAACGATTTTCAATCCACATAATACCATTTGGGAAAGTAATATTAAGTATCTGGATCTGTCGCGAAATAAAATGTTCGCCTTATATGGCCGTATGTTTCGTGGCCTTAGCAATCTAAATACTTTGATTCTTATCCGTAATATCAGACTGTATATTTAGTTCCTTACGTGGATTTTGAGAACCTTGAAATAATTGATGTTGCAGGAACGGCGATATATAATCTTGGATTGCCGTCTGGTATTACACAATTTTATTTTGCTGACTTTATTCCAACATCAGACTACCCTTTTAAACCAGGCCAAACGTTTAACAACACAATACAGCTAAAGGTCATAGACCTCAAGAACACGGAACTGAGCAGAGAAGATGTTTGGGACTCACATTTTAGTAGATCTTTGTTCCGAGGATTAATCAATTTGCAGGAGCTGCATCTGAGCAACAACCCTCTCGGGAATTTGCCAGATAGGGTTTTTGAGGACAATTCGCTGCTTGCTTACTTGTTGATAGACAACTGTATAATTTCGAGTCTCACCGTGAACGTTTTCTGGGACTGCACTCTCTCGTTTATTTAGACTTGAACGGGAATAATTTGCTTCTCATATCAGCCAATGCACTGAATAACTTACCGTTTCTGAAGACTCTGAAAATCAACGATAATACAATCATGTTCGTTGAGGAAGGAGAGATGAAAAACGTCCCATTTCTCAAGAACTTGAGCATGTCAAATAATCGGTTGGTCGCATTCAATCGCAGCACGTGGAACACTCTAATGGAATATGATCTAGATTACATCGATGTTTCTGGAAACCCGTTAGCTTGTCAGTGCAACTTTGACTGGTTGCACGACCTTGCCAACTCGTCTAGAATGTTTCTACACCAAAATGAAACCCTTTGCTCGGTCGATTCCTTGAGCCAACTGCGAGGAAAGCCATTGTTAGAGTTTGTTCCGAGTAAATATTGCGTACCAAACATTGCACTCCTTTCTACTCTTCCTCTTCTCGCCTTGCTTATTGGTATGTTGCTTGCATTCCACAACAGATGGTTGATTAGGTACAAACTATTCCTGGTGAAACTTGCTATCATTGGCTACAGAGAAATAAGAGACGCACGAGAACACGACGATTTTATCTTTGATGTTAACGTCATGTTTACTGAAAACGACGAAGAGTGGGCCAGAGAGCACCTACGACGAACCTTAGAAGAGCGTCTTCCCGATTACAACAGGTATTCCTTCGGTGATGAGGATCTCACCCTTGGTATGCACTACCTGGAAGCAGTACACTACGCCGTGGAGAATAGCTTCAAGACCATCCTGCTCCTCAGCAGACGCGCTGTCCGTGACAATTGGTTTCTCATCAAGTTTCGCACGGCAATGAACCACGTACATGACGAACTGATGGAAAACACCGTGGTCATCTTTCTAGAAGATATTCCCGATGACGAGATCCCGTACCTGGTTCGTCTGTATCTTAGCGATCGCAGACCGTACATGAGATGGCCCGAATATGTCAGGGGACGCGAATACTTCTGGAACGAACATACAAAGGTTGTCCCTTTTAATTTGAAGTACAACTCTTTGATACCGCCGGAATAAATGTTGGCAAACCATGTATTTGTAAAGTAAATAATAATATTTGGGCTTGTTACATTATATCTTTATATCTTTGTTTGATGGGTAATCTGAATAGTTAAGGCCATTATACCAAACTGCATTTGTTTCGTTTCCAAAGAAGTATCACAAGCGTAGCATTTGAGTGATTGATTTAATGTAATGCTTCGTTGTTTCCAAATTGTTGCGGACGCATATTTAGCTAGCAATATTTATCATTTGTATGCTCAAACTATTTTGGAATTGACGTTTAAGGCAATGAACGTAAGGGAATTGATTCAAATCAAACAAGGTTATGTAAAGTCATTGTTCACGTAATGAATATAAATGCATCTAACCTGGCAATATCAATGTTAAATTATGTTATGAAATATAACGGCAAAAGTAGTGATAAGCAAAGTTGATTTGTATAACAACATTATTTAATGATGTTACATGCATATCACTTACGTATGGCCTGTACACTTGACTGTATTTATTTCTATGTTAGAGATATTGTTCACCAAAAAAGTGTAAGATTATTGTCTCATATAAAAGATATACCACATTAAAGCTAGTCTAAGAAGCTATTAGGTCATACATATATATTTGAGTGCAATTAAATTGACGCGTTTATACAACAAAACTGTTCATGTGACATTTTTATCTATCATGATTGTATTTTATACAATCTTCAAAAATTGGGGAAAATTGGACTATATGTTGCCCAACTAAATTTACCCAACATTTTAAGAGTGTATTATTGTATATACATATAACACACTCATGACATGTACATTAAACAAATTTATATTTTAATGTTACCTAGTATGATTATAATTGTACTCTGTCAATTATCATGGGAAAGAAGAACATAATATGTGTGTCTATTGGCTTTGGCCGATCATAATTATAATCTCAATTTATAAGGCCGCTTCAAAAACATGCGATATATCTTGAAAAATGCACTTAAAATTAACAATGCTACAGAGGTTGTATTGTTTTCTTAATCTGTGTACAAAACTTGATCATACATAAATGAAGTCTGTGATCATGAAATTGGTTTATAAAAGCATTACAACTACGCTCTAAAGTTATTATTTATAGTCATTTATTGGTTCATATCGCTATTATGTTCCAGTTAATGGTTACCTGCAGATGATATGATAAGGGTAATTCAAATAAAAATTGCTTTAGTTGATCGAACATAACAAATTGTGTTTGTATCTTAAAAGGAAGTAGTAAAGACTTACTTTAGGAATTAAGCTCTTCATATTACACACACTGCTTGTATTTCTACGTTAGAAATCTTGTTCACCCCAAAAAAGTGCAAGATTATTGTCTCATAATTTTTATGTAAGATATACCACGTAAAAGCTAGTCTTAGAAGTTAATGACATGAAGATAATTGTGGAATCAACTTGATGTGTGTATAATAATGCGAAATGTTGATAAATCTAGCAAGTATTGTATATTATATTACATGTATATAACACACTCATGACTTGTACATAACACTGTTTATAGTTTAATGTTACCTAGTATCGATATAATTGTACTATATCAATTTGGCTACTTCCGGGATTAACCATTATAATACAATCACTTCCGAGCAGCTTCTATTGGTGGAGACCCTCCTTTTTTGACATATGAAACAAGGAAAGGATGAGAATCTTTCGAGCAAAAGATATCAGCCCCACTGGCATAATATAGCGCACCTGTACACCCATGTCGATGACGGATTTATCTGACACAGTATCAACTTTTTTACCTCAAAGACTATCATACGTTTGTTAATGCAATTGTTCCAAATTATCGCGTTGTCATTGCTTACACAAATACACGTAAAGAACATATCGAGAAGTTTTAACAAGTGAAAACCCATTTTATTTTACTGTTGGTTCCTGGTCCTCACTAATTATTATTGCGATTTCAAAATAAGGTAAAACAAGATGGTGTGACCTGATATTAGACTAATTGTTGCTAGACATCTCATAATCGGACACATATTCTTAAAACCTCCAACACGTGAAACAGATCATAGTGAGTGAACAAGTCAAATTAATCTTGCAGTAGGCCTAATTTGTTCTATTCATAATAAATGGTTATTCCGATTTCGAAATAAAAAGAAAACATTAAGTGCTCTAAGATCCTTGAGAATCGGCCAATGCCCCCGAAACCCCGCCCACACATGTCCTTATCAAATGTCGAGATTTTAAGAAGATAATAATCATAACTTGCTATATAAGTTCCTCGTCATGATTTATGATACTTACGATTTCGAAAGCAAAAAGTACTATGAACTGAGAGTCTAATTTGGAAGTGCTGTTATTTTTGTAATCATGTGTTAAATAAAATATGAACGATATACATTATAATACAACTATACCAAGCAATATCAGATATACATCACATTCCCTGCATATGTTTCCTCGTAATTAATCATAGATTCGAAATAGTACTTTTGAAATCAGACTGGACGTAAAGTATAAATTACACTACCATAAATGTCGTTATAGATTGTAGTTATTTTCAACTTCTTTGAAGCAAGAAAAATGGCTATTGATAAACAAATAAAAAGATGAAAAAAGAAAACGAATAAATATAACTCTGTAGCATAATAAATTAGGGCTGGCTTACGAAACCTGTCTACATGAAGGTTGAGTTCAGTTTTATTTCGATTCATCGTTTGACAGAGGGTTAATGAAATTATTCGCAAACAAAGTGATTATAACTAAACGTACAGTTAGTGTGGAAAAGTAATAAGTATGATTGATGTACTGTATGTGTTATTGATCAGTTGAGTTGGGTGGGGCTCTGTATATATATACAAATGCGTTGATGGAAATTTCATATCATTTCTTGCAATGATTGTGATAGCAAGGATTCACGAAGCTGTTTCCTGCACGGGTGTGACGTCCGTTCATTGTTGTGGGTAAGTAACAGAGTTATAAAGGTTTTTTTTTCATTCTTGCGTAAATATAAATGTTTCATGATATATATAGGAGGGCTTCCTTTACAATATAGGACAAAAATAAAACATTAATACGGCAATTGTACAATACAAATAAATGAGATTGGAGTATGAGTAGGGACCATAATAAAAGATAAACAAATCTTGGTGGGTATGGTCCCTAAGTGAAGCAGTTGGTTCAAAATAATAACTTACAAACTACAAATAGTAAACAAAGCAAAACTAAACAAATTAAGTAGGGGTGAAATGGGGGAGAAGAGAGATTATACTTATACCAACATTACAATAGTGGATCTGGTGTGCTCAAAAGTGTGTCTTTGTATTTGAGTTTGAATACATTTAAAGATGAAGCGCTCTTTAAATGGGGTGGGAGGGAATTCCAAAGTTGTGGACCTGCAAAAGAGACCGCTCTCTATGAGACCACTTTTCTTGAGAAAGGAATATGATAATCATTACAACTGCGGGTATTGTATGAAGGGGTATTCATATTAAGAATAAAATACTTAGATAAAGATGAAGGGATCAGTGACAAGAGTACATTAAAGATGCTAACTGATGAGAGTATAATTTTTTTCAAATTCAAATTTAATTAACACTCTTCATAAAAAACATTACAATGTACAATATACATGGCAAAGTGACATTACATAGTAAAAGTAAAAGGAAAAAGGAAAAAGAAAATACAAATACAAATACAAATTATGGGAGTGTTTCGAGTAGGCAGAAAAGAGGGAATTCCTTATGTGAATTCCTTATGATACACATAATAAAAAGACAAAACGTACAATAGAAACACACTAAAGTTACATGAGGGTCAAAATTGCCTTTACTGATTACTATAGTTATTTAATTTTTAAAAATTTATATTTTATTTTTAAAAGATTGAGAGTTTTGCTAGTTTTGATTTCAGTGGGTATACTCTTCCATATAACTGGACCTTTAAAAAAGAAAGAATTTTTCATACATGTAGTTCGTATTTTGGGAAGATGGTAATTTGAAGCATTTCTAGTATTGTAATTGTGCACATCGAGATTAAAATCAAAGCATGCTAATAAAAATGTTGGCAATAATCTATTATAACAAAAAAACATTAAAACGGCAATATACAAATTTTCCATATCATTTACATTCAATATTCGAAGTTCATAAAATAAAGGATTGAAATGAGCATAATATTGCGAATTAGTAATCATGCGTATCGCTTTCTTCTGAAGTGTAAGTAGCGTTTCCATATCACTTTTGTCAAAATGTGCCCATACAGTTATACAATAATTCTCAATGCCCATGAGCCGCTTGGAAGGAATGCTCCTCAGGGAGTGGAGATGGTGCACACAATGTGTGCTGGTTTGCATTGTATCTTATGACCGGGGGTAATACTATCATTGTAAAGCGCTTAGAGATGATTATCAATCATATTAGGCGCTATATAAATCGAGTATATTATTATTATTATTATTATTAATTCAAATATGGCGTTATCAAACATTTAACAAATGAAGAGCTTGTTTGCAAAAGGGGTTAGGTCCACTTTAGACCATTCCGAGAAAATCAAGTTTTTTTATTTCTCCCATATTGCAATATGTTTATGCAAAACAAATTTGTCCTGATATACTACCCTACCATATGAATGTAAAACTGAGTATGAAAAAGTCAGCCTGTCTTCATATTTTTAAAATAATGTGGATCTAGCCCCTTTTGCAAACAAAGTGGATCTAACCCCTTTTGCAAAAAAAAATATTATACAGTTGAGCAATGTCGGTGACATGTGAGTTGTCATTATTTTTTGCTTTTGATGGGTGAAATTTAATCAGAATGAAAAGAAAAAACTTCAGTTATGAGCCAACTCACACATGTTCATAGTGGGTGACTAGGGCTGCCCCACCTCCCTTAAATCCCGTCTTCATATTTCTTAAATAATTTTTCCAAAAATTGAACTTTGTGGATCTAGCCCCTTTTGCAAACAAACATTTCACATAAGGGATTTAAGGGAGGTGGGGCAGCCCTAGTCACCCACTATGAACATGTGTGAGTTGGCTCATAACTGAAGTTTTTTCTTTTCATTCTGATTAAATTTCACCCATCAAAAGCAAAAAATAATGACAACTCACATGTCACCGACATTGCTCAACTGTATAATATTTTTTTTTGCAAAAGGGGTTAGATCCACTTTGTTTGCAAAAGGGGCTAGATCCACATTATTTTAAAAATATGAAGACAGGCTGACTTTTTCATACTCAGTTTTACATTCACATGGTAGGGTAGTATATCAGGACAAATTTGTTTTGCATAAACATATTGCAATATGGGAGAAATAAAAAAAAACTTGCTTTTCTCGGAATGGTCTAAAGTGGACCTAATCCCTTTTGCAAACAAATTGAAAAGGATCTAACCCCTTTTGAAGAAAAAAATGATTTTTCTTAGCCATTTTTTTACACTTTTTGATGGGCATTTCAACTTTTATTTGGTATCATCTTATAGAGCTACTAAAAATCAATACATTAAGACAACAAAATAAAATTTGATGAAAATGGACCTAACCCCTTTTGCAAATGAGCTCTTCAAATATTTAAAGGATACAATTGAACTTTATATAAAACACCAATATTTTTAGCAATTTTATTGCACACTTCATTGATATGCTCATACCATTTCAATTTATGATTTATTACAACGCCGAAAAACTTCAAACTATTTACACGTTCGAAATAATTGTGATACATTCAAAAGTTTGAGAGTTTTAAATAAAATATATGTATGTGTGTTTCTAGCGGAATGACTAATTATGCGAATTATTCTCTTTTGCAATAGTAAAATTTGTGTTATGATGGTGCGAGAGGAATTGCCCCAAATAACAATACAGTATAATGAAAAAGGATATATCATAGTAATAATATGCTTTGGTAACTAATACAATTTGTTGATGACACCAATGTTTCTAGATAAGGTAGTACAAAGTGAGTTTGTATGTTCATTCCAAGTAAGGTGGTCATCAACGACGACACCGAGAAATTTCGAATTTGTTACTTGTTTGATTTCTATTCCATTAAAATATATCTTAATTACATCAGAGTTATACTTGCTGTTAGAAAATATCATAAAATGTGTCTTGGATGCATTACAAATTAATTTATTACTAAGTAACCACTTATGTATTTTCTTAAATTCATTATTTGCAATTTCATTCAATTGATTTATATCATGATGTGAGATAGTGACTGTTGTGTCGTCAGCAAACAAAATAAAATTCATGTTTTGGAATATTTTACGAATGTCGTCTATAAACAATAAAAATAAAAGGGGGCCCAGAATGGAACCTTGAGGTACACCACAATTAATTGTTGTCATATTTGATTTAATGTTATTATGATAAGCAAATTGTTTTCGGGAAGAAAGGTAACTATCAAACCAGGATAATAACGTTCCTCTAATGCCATATGTATTACTTTTATTTATCAAAATATGATGATATGATGAGGCAGTCAAAGGCCTTTGTTAAATCTAAAAATAACGTTATTGAAAATAATTTTGCATCCAAGGCACATGTTATATGGTGAACAAATTATATAAGTGCTGAAGAGGTGCAATGTTGAGGTCTGAAGCCAAACTGATTAGAAAAAAACAAATCATGTTTTTGAATGAATTTAAATAAACGGTTGTACATACACCTTTCCATGATCTTTGAAAATGTGGATAATAAAGAAATCGGTCGATAGTTCAAAAATAAACTATGATCACCTTTCATATAAATGAGTATGACTTTAGCAATTTTCATTTGGGTTGGAAAAATACCACAAGAGAATGAACAATTAAATATTTTACATAGAGGTTCAGATTTTAAATGGATAACCCTTTTCACAACAGTAATAGAAATGTCATCAAATCCAGGGCTTGTTGCATTTTTCAATTTAAGAACAATATAAATAATTTCACGATAACTTACGGGTGAACAAAACATAGATTGGGAATTCGAAGGGACATTAAAATGACAATCGGAATTAACATCATGAACAGATTCCTTCAATAAATTGGATACAGCATTTACAAAATAATCATTAAAATTATCAGCGATTACATGGTCTGGAATAGGAATAGCGTCACGTACAAAATTTGCATTTAATGATTTCTTTTTTTTACGAAGTAAATTGTTTATAACCTTCCATGTAGCAGACATATTACCTTTAGTTTCTCTAGATTTCAATTCATAATATTTTTGTTTTGCTTTACGAGACTCGAAAGTGAATTTATTTCTCATCTTTTTCTATTTGTATGATTACAATCAGAGGGTTTTTTAATATCGTTTATACAAATTTTACTTCTTTTTTGACAAAGTTTGTAATTGAGAATTAAACCAAGGTTTCCTAAATGCATTTTTCTTTTTAATATTCTCTATAGGAAAACATTCATCGTATAACGAAACAAAGATTGCTAAAAAGGTATTATAATACTCATCCGGATCATGATATTGAGTAGGCCTTTCAGCATTACTTAGTTTATGGCAAAATATGGCAATAATCAGTTATTACACGTCTTTTAATAAAAGAATCAGTTTGTACGATTAGGTTTTTAAAATCAATTAGTACGAAAAAAACAGGCAGGTGATCACTTACATCAGAAATAAATATACCTGAGTGAATAACATCGTCCTCAATTGTTAAAACATTGTCTAAAAGCGAAGCCGATTGACTGGTAATTCGTGTTAGGGCTTGAAAAGGTGGCAAGAAAGAGGTAGTAAATAGACAGTCATAGAATTGCTTTACTGAAGTAGAAGAGTCACATTTTAAAAGATCCAAATCCAAATCTTCTTTTGGCAGAGTGCTGATAAGCAAACCATAATGTAATCATCATATATAAGTAAAACTACTTTGACATACAGAGTTATAGGAGAGCGAACGATTCTGATGTATTGGCTATTGGTGTTGGAAAGGGCTAGTTATTTGAGAAGTTCATGTAGTTATCAACGTGCAGATATTTATTTCGTCATGATTGGACGGGTGTAACAGCCTTTCATATTTCTCGGCGAGTATCGAAAGCTTTTACCACTGAGTTCTGAAGCCGTTTTTGACTGTGTTAGATGATTGTATAAACGAAACAAGGAAATCATGCATAACGTCATAATCGCACAATTTCAATACTACAATTCAATATGTACACGGTATTAATCTTTTTTCCCGAGGATATTCAATGTTACCGTTTCTGAACTGATGACATATTTCATATTCACTTTTGTATGCTTAGATATTTCTCATTTTATAGTATTCGTATTTCATTGCCTCCAATTCTTGTCAGTGGAACATCTTTAACCCAGGATTAAATGACATTAACTTAGTTTTAAACACATCCCATCAGGGCAAGCTTTTATCCTTCAGTGCGCTTTACTTTAATAAAGGGACTTAGTAACATTGTCCAAGTCATTGGACAATGACTCGGAAGACGCAATAGCAGCATTGCCTGTCGATACACTTTGGCTAGGGGATTTCTATCCAAATGCATCTATGTTTGTAAACCTCACAAGTGGTGTTGCAAGGTCAACTGTTACCACGCTCATTCTTGGTTAGCTGGTTTGCGTGATGGCATTCCAGTTGACGTATTCAGGCCTTTGTATGATCATCCATTGGACGTAATATTCATCGACAGCAGCGGGGATCTCTCTCTGTATAAAAACGTGTTCTTTGGGTTAAGCTGTCTTAAGTTGAAGTTATTCGGAAATTCCATTAAAGAAATCGAACCGGAATATTTCCTAGGAATGTCTCGTCTGCGAGAATTGATTTTGTTGAATAATCAAATAATGTACATTAATCCACATAATAGCACTTGGGAAAGTTTGATTTTGGAGAATTTAGCATAGCAATAAATAGCAATCGTACATATTACAGTGCCTATTTCATAAAAATCTGTTCTCTCGTCTGTTATTTTGTTTACAAGACGTCAAAACAAGTTTTAATTAACCATACTTATTTCAGTTTGTGTGAAGGCTAACACACAGCAACTTCACACGTTTTGAGCTTAACTGGAAGCCAGATGGAATCAGGAAACGAGGGCGATCCAAACACACCTGGGGTGTTCCACAACAATTAAGTTTAACCTAACTCTAAGTTGGACCTAGCTACTATGGAAAAAACATTTGTAGCCTTGTAATGAAACAAGTTAAAAAGAAGAACAAAAGCAAGTATGTTAGACTTTCATAAAATTAACATTAATAATGATGGAGGACCACACCTTTCGACTGAACTGATAGTAAGCGTTTCGCTTAGAACAAGATGTGCGGGAAGTAAATTATGACATTATGCAATGGGGAAAGCATTGCAATTATAAAAAGGAAAGAATATGCAGATGTATTTTGCATAAAGAAATAACCTGGCGGCTTCACACTTTCAGCACTACACTGGACGTCAGAGGGAATGAGGAAACAGGAAGACTCAAACACACCTGGGGTGTTTCACAAAGTTGAACCCAACTACTATGGAAAGCCATTTGTAAAGCATTTGAATAATACATATTCAAAACCAAGAATGCAAGTAGTTTAGACTTAAAATTAACATCAAGAACATGAAACCTCCTTGACAATAGAAAATATTATTATGATCTGAGTCAACACATTGACTTACTTGACTTAAAGGGATTTAGTAACTGTGTTGACATGTGCACAAAGCGATGAGTGGTTGATACAATGCATATTGTTGTTATCTGATATGTCCACTGGGTGCTGTGTGAACAGTTCAAGTTAAATGGACTTTATATGGCCGAGTAGTGAGCGAAAATGCAAAGTGATAGTCACTAACTCATTGCATTCGCTTTGTACACGGTCCTGACGACCCACTGGATAATTTTACATCTGAACACTTCAATTGTAAATATCTTTTTAACGAAAGGGAAATTTGAAAAACCGAAACCTGTCCCATGATTTTGTTGTTAATAAGAATACAACAAGATATGAGGGAACCGCTAGAATTTTAATTGGATTTTGAGGATTTGAACTAGGCCCTTTAAGCCGTCCACACCATCGCTGGGATGTGTGATGGCTTCTGCTTTACGATGGCTTGCCACGCCTTCCGGTCTTCAGTCTTTTGGCCTTGGTCAGGGAGTTAAGGTGTCTGTTGTTGCAGTCTGCCTTGATACAATCAATCAATCTTTTTGCTGGTCTTCCCCTTAGCCGTTTGCCGTGAACGGTTCAGTCGAGTAGAATGTGGGGGTATCTGTTTGAACTCATTCTGAAGATATGTCCAAAATATCTTAGTCTCTTTGTGGCAACTCTTTCGACGATAGCTGCAGCTTCTTCCATGTTCAGTTGTGTTTGGATGTGTGTGTTTCTTAACCTGTCAAGTCTGGTCACACCCATGATTCGTCTGAGGCATTTCATCTCGAAGGTGTGGAGTCTTTTTTCGTCCACCTTCTTCAGTGTCCATGTCTCCGCACCATATAGTATAATTCCAGGACTGTTTAGAGTTCTACCTTTGTTGAGCATCGTATGTCTGTAGATGTCCAGATTGTGTTGAGAGACTAGAATGTTCCTAGTGCTTTCCCAATGCGTTGCTGTACCTCTTCAGTGCATGATCATGTCTGGCTTATTGCTCCTCCCGGGTAGGTAAATTTAGTTGGTCTCCATCAATGTTTATATTTAGTTATTGAGGCTGTTTGCTTATTACCTGTATTTCTGTTGTCGTGATGTTAATTTTCAGTCCAAAGTTTGTGCTGCTCTCGTGCACTTGGTTGACTAATGTTAGAAGGACTCTTTCGCTGTCTGCTATTACGATAATGTCATCAGCGAATCGTAAATTGTTGATAAGGTGTCCCTGTACATGTATGACGATCATAATAATAGTGATGCGCCGCGATCGTCGAAAGACGGAACGTGCGCTGTATAAGTAGCCACCATTATTATGACTATTATTATATTGTCGTGTATAGCATACAACATCACAATTTCCAATAGAATGTTAAATAGTTGGGGGGACAGGACGCAACCTTGACGTACGCCAACTGTGGTTTTAAACCAATCTGTCAGTTCTCCATTTACTCTAACTGCGCTGTTAGACTGTTTGTAGAGTGCTTAAAGTAGGTGTATGCATTTTTAAGACAATCCAAAGAACTTCATCGCTTTCCACAGACCTCCCTGCCAGACTGAGTCGAAGGCCTTTTCAAAATCGATATAGCAGCACATAAGACTCAAATTTCTTTCGAGGCGCTTTACTATCATTTGTCTCACTGTGAACAATTGGTCCACTGTGGATCGTCCTGAAAGAAATCCAGCTTGTGCTTCAGACAGCACCTCTTCGGTTTTCTTCTTGAGCCGTTGGAGAATTATGCTAAATACTTTCCCTGCAAGGCTAAGCAACCTGATGCCTCGCAATGGACCAATTGTTCACCCTTGGATACATGATAGTAAAGCGCCTCGAAAGAAACTAGAGTCTTTTCTGCTGCTATATCGATTTTGAAAAGGCCTTCGACTCAGTCTGGCAGGGAGGTCTGTGGAAAGCGATGAAGTTCTTTGGATTTTCTTCGTTGGTCTTTTTAAATTGAATATTGGGGTTATTACGGCCAGTAAATGTTTCTTCTTGCCATATTGTATTACATAGAGTGGGGAGCATGTCAATGCCTGTTGCCCCAGCAGATTTCAGTTCCTCTCCTGTGATGCAGTCGAATCTGGGTGCTTTTCCATCTGTAAGTTTTCGAACTGCCCATTTTACCTCTTCTCGCAGAATGTCTGGAACTGGAAAGAGCCAAGCTGGTCATCTGCTGTATGTTTGTGGCTTCTTCAGTTTTGGGGTTCTCCTTGGTGTATATTTTTTTTCAAAACTTTCTTTCCATCTGTCTTCGACGGCGTTCGTCTCAGTGATAATTTCTCCATCTTTATTTATTACTGCCTGCATTATGATGGTAGATTTATTGGTAATTTGTTTGATTGTAGAGTAAACTTTATTGGACTTGGTGGCCTGATGTGAGGTTTCCACTCTCTTACACAAATATTGTAACCATTTATCCCGGCAGCCTTTCGTTTTCCTTCGTATTTCCCTGTTCAGGAAGTTGTACCTCGCTCTCTTGTTTGAGTATCTTTTGTTTTTCTTGTTTGACTTTCTTTCGCTCATCACTCAGCTGGAGGACCTCCTCGCTAATCCAGGGTTCTTGCTGATTGGCCTTTTTATATCCAAGTACTTCCTATGATGCTTCATTAAAGGCTGTTTTGACCCCTTCCCATAGGCTCTCAACGTCTGTGTCTTCCTCATCTCCAAACCTTCCAAACCTTGCAAACCTTCCCCCTATGTTGGTTTCATAATCTGATCTAGTTTTTAGGGTCCTTGAGTCTGAAAACATCATATCTCTTCATATACTGTGGTCTTGGTTTTACTTTGAGTTTGAGTTGTAGGTTGGTTATTACCAGCTGGTTGTCCGATCCAACATCAGCACTGGGAAAGCTTCTCGAGTTGCTTATAGTGTTTTTCCATTTCTTGTTGATCATAATAAAAATCCATTTTATTATGTGTATTTTGATCTGGAGACTCCCATGTCCGCTGTCGGCTTCTTTTGCTTTGTTTGTATAGTGTATTAGTGATGATCAGGTCCTTTGCTGCACAGAAATTGAGAATCTTTTCTTTCCTATCATTGGCTTCCCCAAGTCCATATCAACCTATAACCTGATTCCATTGCTCAACGTCAGATCCACCCTTGGCTTTTCGGTCGCCCATTGCAATGAGAATATCTTGTCTACGAGTTTCCTCAATCGTTCTTTGCAGCTGGTTCCTCTTTAATGTTGGCTGTGTTTGGAGCAGAGACCTGTATTACAGTCAATGATCCCGTCTGTACTTTAAGCCTTGCTCAAAACCTTGCTGAGTCAACACATTACGCCTTTTAAAAAACGTGGCAACATTGTTTCCTAAAAAATAACGGCTTCCAATAATGTGCAAGTTCAACTTAGAGTTAAGTTCAACTTTAGGATCTTTGTGAAACACACTTGGCGCAGCACCGTAGACAAGGTAGAAGCGGAACTTGAAGTGGTTTAGAAATATTATTTATCTAAATTATTAGAATCACCAACATGACCAAAGAAGACAATTACATATAGACGTGACAAGATTTATCAAAGTTTATACTTCGATTATCACCACTACAATGACTCTTTATACAATATAATAAGTATCGGCCTGTGCACTTTAGTCGAACATAAACATGTTACTCTCGCTTCTTTGTCAATCCAATTTTCGATTTTGCTTTCGACCGTATTACAATCTTTTGTGTATTTCATTACAATGGATTGTCTTATATTAGTCCTATGTAAACAATGATCGTTATAACATAAATACACCTCACCCGAATAGTGAAATAGTATTATCTTTAAAACTGTCACTTCCATGACCTCCTCGACGGTTTGTCATTTCGATTTGGCTCAAGAATGTGGTACATCTTGTTCGAGCATCATTATAATCATAGTTGCCGCTGCATATGGTTGTGACTTGGCATCTGAGAAGTTTACGTGGATCGATATATAAATTACGAATTATATAAATATCAATCCCACAATACCTGCTGAAAGGAACTCACATTAAACATGTTCAACGGACTCGGCTGCACTAGAGGTAACCGTCATTCAGTAAGTATTTCAGCGCTTATCACTGCAGTAATATTGTAGTATATTTGATATGACATGTATGTTTATCTTAAACGTTCGATTATTATGTTTCAAAAAAAGAAAGTACGCCCTTACATGACTTGCATTATTGCGATAAAATACATCATATCTAACCATTTTTAATTCTGCATTTGAAAATATAGGAAACATCATAACGTAATGAAAACGACAGATAAGTTGTTATAAACATGATGAACGTTTAATGGAAGTATAATGTTCATCAGATGTTGTGAACAAAAAGAATTACGCAATACTTTTTCGGTTTAAACCTGTTCTAATTTTGATTAAAAGAGGGCAATAATCACATTATATTTTTGGTAAGTTTCTCTATAATGTTTGAATTAATGTTATAATTGTGTCACCTTTATATTGATTAAATATGTCCTCTTGAAATATTTCCAGGAATTCGTATGGTTATACAGCGACATATTTGCTTGAACTATTTCCAATTTACAGATCACATCGAGGGCAGATAAAACCATGGGAACGGTATACAGATACGTTTGCCTTTTACTCATCATAGCGATTTGTGGAGTGGAAGGGGCTTACACCTCTACCAATGGCGGCAAAGAAATCCTCTCTGGTCAGTTAGATAAGCTCCAGATACAGAAGGGTCGCTTCACCCTCGGAGCATCATGTCAGTGGGATCAGCGTGATCAATTAGTCCTGTGTGTCGGAAGGCATCTCAGAACTGTTCCAAGCGATTTGCCTCATAATGCAATACAGTTATATCTCAGGTCTAATGAGATCAGTAATCTGTTGAATACATCATTTGTTCCGTATCCGAATCTGTTAATTTTAGATGTGAGCTTCAACAAACTGCGAACAATTGCGACAGCAGCCTTCCAGCCTCTCAAACAGCTGGAGACATTGGATCTGTCAGGAAATATGAATCTGGTGATACCAAGCAGTGTCCCTTTCCGACCCCGAAAGGGACACTGCTTGGTATCACCAGATTAATATTTCCTGACAGATTTAGCGAATGATTTAATGGACAGTTTTCCAAATTTGAAACAACTTCTTTTATATGGAAACCTTCTAAGCTCTTTGAATGTGTCTCAATGTAAGACGGAGCGACTGAGTAAAGTAGTACTCTTACATAATAAGTTCCGAGATGTGACTCATGATAATTTCATATTCATTTGTCCAACCAAATCATTCTGGGTAGGCGATAACCACATCCGTTATATTTCTGAAGATGCTATAGCAGCATTGCCTGTGGACGAAATGGTGCTCGGGGGTTATTTCCCTTTAACTAACTCTATGGCCTTTAACCTCACAATTGGTGTTGCAAGGTCAAATATTAGCACGCTCAGGTTAACTCAAATGGATTTGCCTGATGGCATTCTATTTGGCGTATTCAGACCTTTATATGATCACCCACTGGATGCGCTATTCATCAGCAGGAGCGGTGATCTCTTTCTGTATAAAAACGTATTTTCGGGGTAAGGGTGTAGTGAATTGACATTAATGGACAATTTTATCAAAGAAGTCGAACCAGAATATGTCAATGGAATGCCTCATCTACGAACATTGCAGTTGATGGATAACCAAATAACGATTTTCAATCCACATAATACCATTTGGGAAAGTAATATTACGCATCTGGATCTGTCGGGAAATAAAATGTTCGCCCTATATGGCCGTATGTTTCGTGGCCTTAGCAAGCTAAATTCTTTGGTTCTTAAATCTAATACCAGACTGTATTATTTGGACTTAGTTCCTTACGACGGGTTTGAGAGCCTTAAAATAATTGATGTTACAGGATCGGCGATATATAGTCTTGGATTGCCGTCTGGTATCACTCTATTTTTTTTTGCTGACTTGATACCAAGTCCAACATCAGACTACCCTTTTATACCAAGCCAAACATTTAACAACACAATAAAGCTAAAGGTCATAGACGTCATGGACACGAAACTGAGCAGAGGAGATCTTTGGGACTCATATTTGAGTAGATCTTTGTTCCAAGGATTAATTAATTTGCAGGAGCTGCATCTCACCAAGAACCCTCTGGGGAATTTGCCAGATAGGGTTTTTGAGGACAATTCGCTGCTTGCTTACTTGTTGATAGACAACTGTGAAATTTCCAGTCTCACCGGGAATGTTTTTTGGGGACTGCACTCTCTCGTTTATTTAGATTTGAACGGGAATAATTTGCTTCTCATATCAACCAATGCACTGATTAACTTACCAGTCCTAAAGACTCTGACAATCAACGATAATACAATCATGTTCGTTGAGGAAGGAGCCATGAAAAACGTCCCATTTCTCAAGAATTTGAACATGTCAAATAATCGGTTGGTCGCATTCAATCGCAGCACGTGGAACACTCTAATGGAATATAATCTGGATTACATCGATGTTTCTGGAAATCCTTTAGCTTGTCAGTGCAACTATTGCACGACCTTGCAAACTCCTCTGGAATGTTTCTAAACCAAAATGAAACCCTTTGCTCGGTCGATTCCTTGAGCCAATTGCGAGGAAAGCCATTGTTAGAGTTTGTTCCAAGTAAATATTGCGTACCAAACATTGTACTCCTTTCCACTCTCCCTCTTGTTGCTCTCGCGTTGCTTATTGGTCTGTTGCTTGCATTCCACAACAGATGGTTGATCAGGTACAAACTATTCCTGCTAAAACTTGTTATCATTGGCTACAGAGAAATGCGAGACGCACGAGAACACGACGATTTTATCTTTGATGTTAACGTCATGTTTACTGAAAACGACGAAGAATGGGCCAGAGAGCACCTAAGGCGAACCTTAGAAGAGCGTCTTCCCGATTACAACAGGTATTCCTTCGGTGATGAGGACCTCACCCTTGGGATGCACTACCTGGAAGCAGTACACTACGCCGTGGAGAATAGCTTCAAGACCATCCTGCTCCTCAGCAGACGCGCTGTCCGTGACAATTGGTTTCTCATCAAGTTCCGCACGACAATGAACCACGTACATGACGAACTGACGGAAAACACCGTGGTCATCTTTCTAGAAGATATTCCCGATGACGAGATCCCGTTCCTGGTTCGTCTGTATCTTAGCGATCGCAGACCGTACATTAGATGGCCCGAAGATGTCAGCGGACGCGAATACTTCTGGAACGAACTTACAAAGGTTATCCCTTTTAATTTGAAGTACAACGCTTTGATACCGCCGGAATAAATGTTGGCAAACCATGTATTTGTAAAGTAGATAATAATCTTTGGGCTTGTTAGATAATATCCTTATATCTTTGTTTGATGGGTAATCTAAATAATTAAGGCCGTTATACCAAACCTGCATTTGTTTTGTTTCCAAAGAAGTAGTTATTACAAGCGTAGCATTTTAGTGATCAATTTAATTTAATGCTTCGTTGTTTCCAAATCGTTGCGGACGCATATGTATCATTTGTATGCACAAACTGTTTTGGAATTGACATTTAAGGCAACGAACGTATAATTGATTCAAATCAAACAAGGTTATGTAAAGTCATTGTTCACGTAGTGACTATTTATGCATCTAACCTGGCAATATCAATGCTAAATTATGTTATGAAATATAACGGCAAAAGTAGTGATAAGCAAAGTTGATTTGTGTAACAGAATTATTTAATGTATGGCCTGTAAACTTGACTGTATTTATATCTATGTTAGAGATATTGTTCACCCAAAAAGTGCAAGATTATTGCCTCATATGAAATATATACCACATTAAAGCTAGTTTAAGAAGCTACGGTCATACATATATATTTTGGTGCAATTTAATTGATGCGTTCATACTATTCATGTGACATTTTGATCAGTCTATCATGATTGTGTTTTATACCCTCTTAAAAATTGGGAAAAATTTGACTTCATGTTGCCGAACTAAATGTACCCATTATTTTAAATTAAACCCCTCAAAACAGGTTCGGAAACTCAACTTTGATGGCTTATATCACTCTTATTGGCATATTTTGGTTCTGTTATTGTCATTGCGTTGCATGATGATTTTTCTTTAAAATGGGACATTATTTAACACTTATTTCACATCGGTGAATACACAGTGCATTTTAAAATGGAGGTTGGTCAGGTCTTAGTCAAATGTCGCAAAATGGGCAGAGATTATTCAGTCGATACAAGTTGTATCGAAGTTATAGCCTGTTCAAATTATTTAAACCTATAACATTTGGTATTATTCTAAAGCCCATTTAACTATCTTTTTAATACGATTATGTCCGTAACAATTTTATTAGCAGGTAATGTATGGTAAAGCTGGATATGGGGATGGTCGAAAGTGAAATGTTGAAAAATGCATATCATTTTGTGAAATTGAAGGCGTTATATCGAAAATCGACTTTTGGAGGAGATGTTTTGAGGGTTTAATTTGCATAATCATCAGTAAATGTAGCATCATGTGAAAGGATGGTTATTTGTCCTTAACATTATGTCTCACCTGTAATAATGATGCTATTGGGGCGTGTGCAGTAAAGCCGGATATATGGAACGTATTAATGCCATGAATTTAAGACCGTGGCTTCTTGTTTCAAGATTCCGGTAAGATATTGTGTTATTAATAATAAATCCATCATCATTACGTTTTTCACTATCAGAAAGCCCGTTAAATTACCTTTAATGTGATATCTCATTTGCAAGGATTATTCTGCATATGTGTGTGCAGTTTAGGAAAATTAGCAAACTTGATGTAATGAAAATGCATCAAATTTCCCTAAACCTACGCAAAGTGGCCAGAACTGGCATATTAGCGCCCTCTTTGACCGTGTAGATATGCCCTGTTTAGCACATATCAAGCGGCAAAATGTCGACCTTGCAAACGTGTCATTTTGATCCCCATATATTTAGAGGTACTACACACATTTTAATCACGTAACCATTATGAATAGGACAATTGTGACCGCCTCTGTCACTTTGGGTAATTCATCGGAAATATCAAAATTGAGATTGTTAGTGTTTTGAATTCTCTAGGATTTCAGCTTTAAAATGATATACAACTTGATAAGTATGAGTTTCTTGAAGGCTAGAAAAACGCAAATTAATAACATGGACCAGAGACCCGAGATTTGTCAAACAACGGAGAAAATCGCTTCTAAAGTTTTGCATCCATTCAGAAAAGCATTCTCACACACCGAGCGAGAAGTTGAACGGTTCGCTTTCACCTTTCCGCTTTTCGTAATCGATCAGCAAACGAAATAATGCATGCGCAGTTATACTGTTATTCATCGGCCAATCAGCAACGCTTTCGCCGGTATTACGTAATTGTACAAAGCCTCAGCCCTAAGTCTCAGTTGATCGACAAACTAGCCCATGTGCTGCCCTTTGATGTGCATGTATTACAACCGCGGTGTATTGTGTATGTACGTACCGCTATAAACCACCGCATCATAATATTCACCATACCGCCGCTGTACCACCGGTAGACAAAAGAAAAGCGCAGTTTGATACCGTATGATATGGTACGCTGCACACGCACACTGCACACTTGCGGCATGCCCAGCGCGATTCAATGCGGTACCCATAGAATTATAAACAAACCAACTACTCGTTTACTATACAGTAAGTTAAATGCCGCGAACGCTTCCCGGAAATGTACAACACACGGACAATACAACTCTATTCAGGTTAGTTAGTGCTTTCTTCTTGCAGCTCGCCGCGGCGGTACGGTCGAATCACACACACATACATGTAGCTGGCGCGTTCGTTTCACAATCGATCATGATCAGCCAGCGCGGATTTACTGAGTTTCTGGTCGAAACCGAAATGAAGGTTGCTTAGAAAAATCATTATTTACGGCATAAAAAATTTGATTAAGGACCTGAAATTTCAGAGAATGTAGATGAAACATGTAAGTATCAAATCCCATAAAGTTAAAAATTTCAGCCAAAGACAATATTTTATGATTTTGAGGCTCTAAGTACTAAAGACCCATCCCGACTTTACACCCATTCTCTGGGAGCCGGTCTCAATTCTTATTGACAAATTAACACGCTTCAACATGAAAATGAATTTCATAATGATTATCTAAAGTAAAGTACTAAGATATCTCCACAAAAAGTCGTTTTGGGATGCAACGCCTTCAATTTCACACAATCGAATGAATTTTGTTCATAATTTCGCTGGCGATCCTCCCCAATATTCACCTTTATTGTACCTACCCGGCTTTCATAATTATTCCAAGTGAGGTGTCATTGGAAAGGTAATTAAACAGGTTTTTTCTGATATCGTATTCAACAGTATTTCTTCATTGTCAAGATATTCATCGTCGAAAGAATTCGAACTTGTGAAAGACCGTGATATAACTGTCAGACCTTCAGACTGAAATTTGTTGGCGCATTTTGTGACATTTCACTTCTGACCTTCTCTAATTCTCAAACATACTGCGCATACCCCGTACTAATGATGCTTACGAATTTGGTATCATTTTAAAGAAATATACACACCCTTTCAAGTGATACAAAATATAACCAATATGATTTCATAAGAAAATAGATATGCTTGACCAAACTTGAGTTTCCGAACTTTTTTTGAGGGGTTTATAATTATACATATAACATATATACTCATGACATGTCATTACACTTTTTTATAATTATTTTAATGTTACCTAGTATCATTTTAATTGTACTCTGTCAATAAACACGTACTGGGAAAGAGGAACATAATATTGGCTATGGTCTATTGGCTTTGGCCGATCATAAGTATAATCTAAATGTATAAGGCCGTTTCAAAAACATGCGTTATATCTTGAAAAATGCACTTAAAATTGACAATGCTAGAGAGGTTGTATTGTTTTCTTATTCTGTGTACAAAACTTGATTATTCATAAATGAAGTCTGTGATCATAAAATTGGTTTATAAAAGCAAATACGCTCTAAAGTCACTATTTATACTCATTTATTGGTTCATATCGCTATTATGTTCCTGTTAATGGTTGATTGCAGATAATATGAAAAGGATAGTTACAATAAAAATGGCTTTATTTGATCGAACATAACGAATTGTGTATTAAGGCCGTTTCAAAAACATGCGTTATATCTTGAAAAATGCACTTAAAATTGACAAAACATCTTAAAAGGAATTAGTAAAGACTTACTTAGAGCTTGAATTGTATAACTGGTATATTACTCGCTTATGACTTGTATAGGAAGAGATTAGATCCAAAAGGGGCTAAATCCACTTTCCATAAATATTGAGTTAGCTATATCAGTACATTGATAAGGTACGTTACTATATAAAATCCAAATTTTATGACAAATTACACAATCAAATTCAAAATATGGAACGATCCATATTCATATTCCCATAAGCATGTGTACACAAGATGACAAAGAAAGCTGCAAGTTACAAAAGTTGATCTACCCCCTTTAGGAATTAAAGGGATAGTTGAGTTCTGGTAAGGAGAGTACAGTTTTGGTCGAACTGAATTTTAGTAACCATAACCTGTATCATTACATTACAAACTAATAGTTATAACTCGAAAGGAATACAAAATTACAAATGACTCAGTAAAGATCCTGTTATCACTCAAAATCAGCCGTTAAACTCAAGAGGGCGCTCTCTAAATACTCATCGGTTTGAACCATTTTTAATCAAATATTGTGCATGTGATGTTTTGTTGAAATAGTGATTAGATAGAGAGATAATCAACAACTATTTGAATACCTATTTTGTAACTTTTTGAAAAGATCAGAGGAAGCATTTTTTTGAATTTTTAACGGCTGGGTTCAAAATTATCAAATAATTGTGGGGCCCCACATTTATTTAAAATGCTATGTTTATGGATATTTCAGCCGTTTCTGAACCGATTTTGATCAAATAAAGTTTATTATGTCATTAAAATATTATGCTCTTTCAAATTTTACACTCAGTTTTTCATTATCTCACCAAAAATTATTTTTATGTAGCGCCCTCTCTACCAAAACTGAACTATCCCGTTAAGCTCTTCATATTGCACACACTGCTTGTATGTCTATGTTAGAGATATTGTTCACCCCAAAAAAGGTGCAAGATTATTGTCTCATATGAAAGATATACCACATAAAAGCTAGTCTTAGAAGTTAATGACATGAAGATAATTGTGGAATTAAATTGATGTGTGTATATTGATGCGAAATGTTGATAAATCTAGGAAGTATTGTATATTATATTACATGTATATAACACACTCGTGACTTGTACATAACACTGTTTATAGTTTAATGTTACCTAGTATCGATATAATTGTACTATATCAATATTTCAGGAAAAGAAGAACATAATAATATATTTTTGCTTTTGCCGATCATAAATAAACTCTAAAAGGTCGCTCCAAAAACATGCGATATATTGTGTAAAATGCACTTTAAATGTACAATGCCAGAAATGTTATATTGTACAAAACGTGATCATACATAAACGAAAAAAAGTATGTAATCATGAAATGGGTTCATATAACATTATTAATACGCTATAAAGCCACTATTAATAGTCATTTATTGGTTCATATCGATATAATGTTCATATTAAAAGTACTGTTAATTATTGGTATTTCCCGAAGTGCCCCTCGATATTTTTGTGTGAGATAATGAAAAACTGACTGTCAAATTCGAAAGAACAAACCATTTTAATGACAGAATAAACCCAATTTGGTCAAAATCGGTTCAGAAACGGTGAAATATTCAAAATGTTCTTCACCGGCAATCACCGGGCGATATTTTAGACTTTTTAGAAAAAAATAAAAAATTACTCGAAGACTACTTAAACAAAAATCAGAAAAGGTTTTTAAAAAGTCGTTGATGATATTTCTATTGAATCATTATTTTAACAAACGTTAAATGCACAATTTTGTATCAAATAGGGCTAAAACCAATGATTTTTTTAATAGCGCCCTCTTCAGTTGTAACGGCTCTTTTTGAATGAAAACAAGGGTTTTACTAAGTCGTTTTTAATTGTGTATACTTTTCTAGCATGGTGAAGTTATAACTATTACTTTGGACCGTAATGGTGCAGGTTTTGGTTACTAAAGTTAAGTTTAAAGGGGTAGTTTAGTTTTGGTAAGGCTGAACTTTAGTAACCAAACCTGGACAATAACCTTCAAAACTAATAGTAATAACTCCACTATGCTCGAAAAGTATACAAACTTGCAAAATGACTAAGTAAAAAGCATGTTATCATTCAAAAAGAGCCATTTTGATCACGAGAGGGCGCTTTTTTAAAGGCGTCAGTTTCAACCATTTTCCATAGACAATAATGCATGTGATGTTTTATTACCAGACTGATTTTATAGAGAGAACATCAACAACTACTTAAATAACACTTCGAAATTTTTTGAGAAAGTGGAAGCATTTTTTGAATTTTTTGAAAAAACCGTTAATTATTTGGGCCCCAAATAATTATAAGATCAGATACATTTATTGATATTTCAGCCGTTTGTGGGCCGATTTCGACCAAATAAAGTTTATTCTGCCATTAAAATTGCATGTTCTCTCAAATTTGACACTCAGTTTTTAATTACCTCACAAAAAAATTGCGATGTGCAGCGCCCTCTCTACCAAAACTAAACTACCCCTTTAACCAATACTCAACTATCCCTTTAATGGTTGCTTGCAGATGATTTTAAAATGATAATGAAAGAAATGGGTTTATTTTATCGAACATAACGTTATGTGTATTTATCTAAAAGGTAAGTATTAAAGACTTACTTAGAGCTTAAATGTTGGACTTGAATAAATGACACTAAAAACCCCCAAACCATCTCAATATTTGACGTCGTATCCCGATGGTGTAACTTCACAATTTTGCGGAAAATACGGTACCCGTTCGTAGCAGGCCACAATGTACAATATCTTTGCCTTCGAAGTCTTTAGAATGCTTGTGTTCGTAAACATTTTCATGGAATGCAAGCAAAAAGGCGTACAATTTATTCAATACCAATTTGTCCTTTTTTGTTGGGGGGAGTTAATAAAATTGGTGTATAATTTAATAAAAATAAACTTACATCGCTGCGGAAAGGATGTATATATACTTTTTTCACTTCAAGAAGTATCATGGTTCCACCCTGCGGAATATTAAGTGACACCACGGGGCTTTGTATCAGATACGGATATATTATTCATCGCAGACGATTGCAGATATGGCATGCTGTCTGGGTTGCTGTTTAACTTGTATTCCATTCGTCTTGTCTTCCTATTAGAATAGCATTTTCTATTTACTTGTTATTTAGTATGCACTATTGATATGTAAATGTAACATTATATAAATTTGTCAACCAGTGGTGACTAAATATCTATGTGTGGTTTGATTATGGACAATTTAGCATATAAATAAATACAAAGCGTACACATCTGTTCTCTCGTCTTTGTTATTTTTGTTTACAAGAAGTCGAAACAAAGTTTTAGTGACCTATACTTAATTCAGTATAACCGAAGGCTCCTGTTTTACACACAGCATACCGCAGCATAACACACAGCAACCTCACACGTATTGGGTTTAACTGGAAGCCAGATGGAATCAGGACACGAGGGTGATCCAAACACACCTGGGGTGTTCCACAAAGATTAAGTTTAACCTAACTCTAAGTTGGATCTAACTACTATGGAAACCATTTGTAGCCTTGGAAAAAGAAGAAAAAAAGAATGTTAAACTTTCATAAAATTAACATTAATAATAATGGAGGACCACACCTTTCCACTGAACTGAAAGTAATAAGCTGGGGTGTTCCACAAAGATTAAGTTGAACTGAACCCTACTTTAGACTTAACTACTATGGACAGCCATTTGTAGCCTTGGAATAAATCATATTCAAAAGCAACAAAGAAGGTATGTTAGACTTTCATAAGATTAACATCAAGAACATGAAATCTCATTGATAATAGCCAATATTATTATAATCTGTTTAACAATGTCTCCAAAAAATCAGACGGCTTCTCATAAGTATAAGTCAAACTTAGAGTTAAAGAGATCGTTGAGTTATGGTCAAAGTTAATTGTACTAAACAAAACCTGCACCATTAGAGCACAAACTAATAGTCATAACTCCACTATGGTCGAAAGGTATCTAGACAATTACAAACGACGAACTAAAAACCGGTTATCATTTAAATATAGCCGTTACAACTTAAGAGGGCGCTTTCTAAAAGATAATTGCTTTCCATCATTTTTCATACAAAATTGTGCATGTGATGTTTAGTTGAAATAATGATTTTATTGAGCGATCATCAACTACTACTGTAAAAAACCTCTTTTAAACAATTTTGAAAATGTGTATGCATTTTTTAAATTCTCTGAAAAATCACCTTGTAAATTTAATGCCAAATTTGATTCCGACTGGATATATTTATTTATATTTTAGCCGTTTCTAGACCGATGTTGATCAAATGAATATTATTCTGCCATTAAAATTATAATTACAATTATGTTGTGCAGTGCCCTCTTTACCCAAGCTGAGCTACCCCGTTAAAGTCCGGTTTCGTTTATTTTGACTCACATTGTTTATATCCATGTAACATGAAATATCAACAAATGTGCAGTGACACCCCGGGCTGTGGAAAGGGAACACTGAGCCCTTCATACCGAACAGGCTACATCGAAGCAGAGAAGAGTGGTTAACAAATATCGGTTATTTCCATTGATAGAAACAGCTAGAAAAAGTACATCAACATGACATGATTAATCAGTTTGTATGCTTTCGATCATCACCACTCCAAGTGCTCTTAAGAAATGACAACAAGTACTAGCCTGTGTACTTCAGCCAAACATAAACATTTGTTCCCACTTCTTTGTCAATCCAAATTTTGATTCTGCTTACGAGCTTATTACAATCTTCTTGTACATTATTACAATGGATTTGCTTATAGTCATTGTAAACAATGATTGTTATAACATAAATACCGATCACTTGAATAATGAAATATTATTATGTATAAAACTCTCACTTCCATGACCTCCTTGACGGTTTGTAATTTCGATTTGGCTCATAAATGCGCTACATCTTGTTCGTGCATCATTATATTCATATTTGCCGCTGCAGATGGTTGTGACTTTGCTCCTGAGAAGTTTAAGTGGTTCGATATATAAATTACGAAATAGATAAATCCCACAATACCTGTTGAAATGAACTCAAAATAAACGTGAACATACTGGCTGATTACTACTTATTACTTATTTTGTTCGGTTCGAACATTCCTAATTTCGTCATCTTCATATCAATTCAATAATCCTCTTTAAAATTTCCAGAAATCCTTATGGTTATACAGCGACATGTTTTATTGTTTTACTGTTTCCAATTTCCAGAGCTCATCGAGTGCCGATACAACCATGGGAACGGTATATAGACGCGCGTGCCTTCTACTCATCATAACGACATGTGGAGTGGAAGGGGCTTACACCTCCACCACTGGTGGCAAAGAAACCTTCTATGGTCGGATAGATAAGCTCCAGATACAGAAGGGTCGCTTCAACCTCAGAGCATCATGTCGGTGGGATCAGGCTGGTAAATCAGTGAAGTGCCGAGGCAGGCACCACACAATAGTTCCAAGCAATTTTCCTCACGATACAATTTATTTCGACTTAAAATACAACGGAATCAATATTCTGTTGAACTCTTCGTTTGAACCCTATCCGAATCTGGTAACTTTGGATGTGTCGCACAACAAACTGCGAACAATTGAGACAGTAGCCTTCCAGCCTCTCAAACATCTGGAGTCCTTGTATCTGAGAGGGAATGGCAATCTGGTAATACCAAGCAGTGTCGCATTAAGACCCCTTGTATCACTCGTTGACTTAGATATCGGTGCATGCAACCTGAAAGATTTGCCGAATGATTTAATGGACAGTTTTCCACATTTGAGTTATCTTGAATTAGGGCTAAACCATATAAGCTCCTTGAATGTGTCTCGATGTAAGACTGACCGACGGAATGCAGTAAAACTCAGCGGAAACTGGTTCCAAGATCTGACTCCAGATAAATTCATGTTCGTTTGTCCAACGGAATTATTCGTGCTGTTCGATAATCCGATCCGTTCCATTTCGGAAGACACGATAGCGTCATTGCCTGTCCACAATTTTGTGCTAGGGATGCAATTCGCTCCACCTGCATCTATCAAATCTATGTTGTTAAACCTCACAAGTGGTGTTGCAAGGTCAACTATAAGCACGCTCTATCTATCAAGCATGGAGTTGGGTCATGGCATTCCAGTTGGCGTATTCATACCTTTATATGATCACTCATTGGATAGTCTAATAATCAGCTTCAGCGGTGACCTCTCTCTATATAAAAACGTCTTCTTTGGGTTACGCTGTCTTGAGTTGAAATTAGTTGGTAATTTCATAAACAAAATCGAACCGGAATATTTCCTACGAATGCCTCGTCTACGAAAGTTGATTTTGTGGGATAACCAAATAATGGATTTTAATCCATTTAATTCCACTTGGGATAGTAATATGACGTATCTGGATATGTCGCAAAATAAACTACGAGAACTTCATGGTTATCACTTACTTGGCCTTAGCAATTTAAAGACCTTGAATCTTAGCCGTAATAGCAAACTGCTTTGGTTGGACTTAGGTTCGTATGAAGTGTGTGAGAGCCTTAAAATAATTGATGTTACAGGAACGGCGTTAATGTTCCTTGGCTTGTCGTCTGGTCTTTCAAAATTTTATTTTGCTGATATCATACCTACCATGCCTCCTGCACCCCACCTTTTCATACCAGGCCAAACGTTTAACAACACAATCAAACTAGAAATCATAGACGTCAGTCACTCGCAACTCAACAAAGGAAATCTTTGGGACTTCTATTATAATCGATCATTGTTCCAAGGATTAATTCATCTTTGTGAGCTGCATCTAAGCAACAACCCTCTGGGGAATTTGCCAGAAAGGGTTTTTGAGGATAATGCGTTGCTTGCTAACTTGATGATGGACAATTGCAAAATTACGAGTCTCACTGGGAACATTTTTCAGGGACTAGTCTCTCTCGTTTATTTAGACTTGAACGGGAATAGTTTGCTCCTTATATCGACCAATGCACTTAAGTACTTGCCAATTCTGGAGACTCTAAGCATCAACGATAATACAATCATGTTTGTTCAGGAAAGAGCCATGGAAAATGTCCCACTTCTCAAGAATTTGAGAATGTCAAATAATCGGTTGGTCGCATTCAATCGCAGTACATGGAACACTTTGATGAAATATGATATGGATTACATCGATGTTTCTGGAAACCCGTTAGCTTGTCAGTGCAACTATGACTGGCTGCATGACCTCGCCAAGTCGTCTGTAATGTTTCTACATCATAATGAAACCCTTTGCTCTGTCGATTCCTTAAGCCATATGCGAGGAAAGCCTTTGTTGGAGTTTGAACCGAGTAAATATTGCGTTCCAAATATTGTACTCCTTTCCACTCTCCCTTTCGTTGCTCTCGCCTTGCTTATTGGTCTACTGCTGGCATTCCATAACAGATGGTTGCTTAGACACAAACTATTCCTGGTGAAACTGGCAGTCATCGGCTACAGAGAAATGCAAGACGCGCGAGAACACGACGAGTTCATATTTGATCTGAACATCATGTTTACCGAAGAAGACGAGATATGGGCCAGAGATCACCTGCGACCTACCCTAGAAGAGCGACTTCCCGATTACGACAGGTATTCATTCGGTGATGAGGATCTCACCCTAGGTATGCACTACCTGGAGGCAGTTCACTACGCCGTGGAGCATAGCTTCAAAACCATTATGCTCCTCAGCAGAAGAGCTGTCCAGGACAACTGGTTTCTCATCAAGTTTCGCACCGCCATGGACCACGTGCATGACGAACTGATAGAAAACACCGTTGTCATATTTCTCGAAGATATTCCCGAGGATGAGATCCCCTACCTGCTTCGTCTGTACCTAAGCGACCGCAGACCGTATATGAAATGGCCCGAAGATGTCAGGGGGCATGAATACTTCTGGAACCAGCTTACAAAGGTTGTGACTGTTAATTTGAAGTATAACCCTTTGATACCGCCAGAATAAATGGTGGCAAACCATTTCTCTCTAAAGTAGACCATATCAATACAGAATTAACCCCCCCCCCCCCTTTGACCACAACATGACTGTTTTGGGGGGTTTGAACCCCACCCCCCATTAACTGGTCTCGTGACCGAATTTTAGCGGTCTCGGCCTCGGAAAACGAAAAAACCGTGGTATCGGACTCGAAAATGTTTAAATGGTTTGATCTCGGCTTTGAAAATTATCTATGACTACCCCCCCCCCCCCCCCCCCCCCCCCGCTTACATGATTCTCAACCACTTGGTCTTGGTCTCGGTCTCCAAAATATTGAAGATAATTGGTCTCGGCTTCGCAAATTTTCTACGACTCTGGGTACGCCACTGATTGCATCACACGGTTATGTAAAGTCAATGTGCACGTAAGGAACATTGATGTATTTAACCTGGCAATATCAATGCTAAATAATGTTATGAAATATTACGGCAAAAGTACCGATAAGCAAACTTGATTAACAATGCACGAATTGTGTAACTAAGTGATTTAATGATATAACCTGTACAGTAAATTTGTGTATTTCCATATTAAAGGAAAAAAGTGCAAGATAATTGTCTCATATGAAGAAAAATACTACATGACAGCTAGTCTAAGAAGTTAATGAAAACAATTCTTTTACTGGTATTATATTAATTTTTGTATCAAACAAAACTGTTCATGCGACAGTTTCATCAGTCTAGCATGTATTGTATGTTATATTAAATGTATATCACACACGCATGACATGTAAATTGCACTGTTAATATTGTAATGTTACCTAAGTAGTATCGCTATAATTGTACTAGTAGAACATATGTGTGTCTATTTGATTTGGCCGATCATAATTATGATCTATAGGCCCGCTTTAAAAAACATGCGATATATCTTGCAAAATACACTTACATTCATAATGTATTATTATTATTGTATTATTTTCTTATTGTGTACAAAACTTGATCATACATAAATGAAGTCTGTAAACATGAAATGGGTTTATACAACATTACGCTTTAAAGTCACTATTAACAGTAATTTCTCGGTTCATATCGCTATTATGTTCAAATTAATGGTTGCTTGCAGATTAGAATGCTAATTAAAATAAAAATGGGTTTATTTGATCAAACATAACGATTTGTGTATTAATCTTAATATGAAGTACCGTAAATACCGGCGCAATCGCCGCATCCGCGTAAACGCCGCATGCCGAGTTTGGGCATTGAAATAAAAAAATAAAAATGTGGGAGAAAAGTGCGCTAGGAAAACTGGCGACAAAAAAAGCGGGAATAACGGCGTGAAACGAGAAAATCGGCTGGGAAAATGTGCCAAATTTTAGCATGAAATCGGCGGCGCGTAAAATGTAACCCTACTGTACTGCACTGTACTACACAGGGGGCGCGGAACCGGGGGGGGGGGGGGGGGGGCTGGGGGGGGGGCTGCAGTCCCCCCCCCCCCCACTTTTTGATTAAAACAAAGAAATACATAAGCATAAAATAAAGAAATATATAACAGTTCAAATGTGGTCAGCCCCTCCACTTTAAAAACCATTCCGCGGCCCCTGCTACAGAGAACCAGGTACTGTGATGTACGTACGTGCAAATGCAATGCATTCATAACGCACGTAGCTAGATCGATGACAGCTAGGCGAGCGCGGCGCTGGCAGTGTGCATTTGTTTCGTAACTTTGAAGTTAAAAACGTATCAGATTTCGCAAATATCAGCAAAAAAAAGGTGAGAAACCATTCTAGGCCAGGGTAAACGTAGACAATTTGGCTATATAATGTTTTATCACGCAATACAATACAGTGCAATACAACCAATAGTCCCACACCTGTTGTTTTGAGGCCAGTCAAGAGTGATATTTTGACTATCTCCGCGTACACGCCGCACCCCGACTTTGCAGGTTTTTTTCGAGGAAAAAGTATGCGGCGATTACGCCGGTATTTACGGTAGTAAAGACTTACTTAGAGCATGAATTTTTGAGTTGAATTAATCACACTAAAATGTCCCCAAAACTATCTCAATATTTGACGTCGTATCCCGATGGTGTCATTTCACAATTTTGCGAAAAATAGGGTACCCGTAAAAACGGTTCTTAGCGGGCCACAATGTACAATTACTTTGTACTAAAAGTGTTTAGATTGCTTGTGTTCGTAAACATGTCATGGAATGCAAGCAAATAGGCTTACAATTTACTAGATACCAATTTGTCCTTTTATGTGGGGGGGGTGGGTGGGGGTGGGGGGGGGGGGGGGGGGGGGTGGGGGGGGGAGTTAATAATAAAGATGTATAATTTGCTGAAAATGAACTAACACCGCTGCGGAAATGATGTACTTTTTCACTTCTCGAAGTATCATGGTTCCACCTTGCAGAATATGAACATGATGAAGGGATACCGCGGGGCTTTGTACCAGATACAGATACATTATTCATCGCAGACGATTGCAGATATGACATGATGTCTAGGGTGCTAATTAACTGGTGTTCGATTCGTCTTGTCTTGCAAATAGAATGGTTTTGTCTTTGTTCTTGCAATTTAGTATGCACTATGTATGTTTAGTTAGCCATGTTAAAGGCCATCAAGCGTGGGGATGCAACACAGCGGGTCGCCATTTTGAACTTTAGTTTGCGCGCACCGCATGACACTGAGCTAACGTGCATCACGCACCGTGCGCAACGTGTACTTAAGATGGCGCCGCGCATCTGTTTTGACGAATCTGAAGTACCTTTAATGTAATATTATATACATTAGTCAACCTGTGGTGACTATATTTCTGTGTTGTTTGATTATGGAGAATTTAGCACAGCAATAAATACAAATCGTACACATTACAGTGCCTATTTCATACACATCTGTTCTCTCGTCTGTTATTTTGTTTACAAGACGTCAAAACAAGTTTTAATTAACCATACTTATTTCAGTTTGTGTGAAGGCTAACACACAGCAACTTCACACGTTTTGAGCTTAACTGGAAGCCAGATGGAATCAGGAAACGAGGGCGATCCAAACACACCTGGGGTGTTCCACAACAATTAAGTTTAACTTAACTCTAAGTTGGACCTAGCTTCTATGGAAAAACATTTGTAGCCTTGTAATGAGACAAGTTAAAAAGAAGAAAAAATGCAAGTATGTTAGACTTTCATACAATTAACATTAATAACGATGGAGGACCACACCTTTCGACTGAACTGATAGTAAGCGTTTCTCTTAGAACAAGATGTGCTGGAAGTAAATTATGACATTATGCAATGGGGAAAGCATTGCAATTATAAAAAGGAAAGAACATAAAACCTCCTTGACAATAGAAACTATTATTATGATCTGAGTCAACACATTGACTTACTTGACTTAAAGGGATTTAGTAACTGTGTTGACATGTGCACAAAGCGATGAGTGGTTGATACAATGTATATTGTTGTTATCTGATATGTCCACTGGGTGTTGTGTGAACATTTCAAGTTAAATGGAGTTTATATGGCCGAGTAATGAGCGAAAATGCAAAGTGATAGTCACTAACTAATTGCAGTCGCTTTGTACACGGTCCTGAGGACCCATTGGATAATTTTACATCTGAACACTTCAATTGTAAATATCTTTTTAACGAAAGGGAAATTTGAAAAACCGAAACCTGTCCCATAATCTTGTTGTTAATAAGAATACAACAAGATATGAGGGAACCGCTAGAATTTTAATTGGATTTTGAGGATTTGAACAATGTTACTAAAGGCCCTGTAAGCCGTCCACATCATCGCTGGGATGTGTGATGGCTTCTGCTTTACGATGGCTTGCCACGCCTTCCGGTCTTCAGTCTTTTGGCCTTGGTCAGGGAGTTAAGGTGTCTGTTGTTGCAGTCTGCCTTGATACAATCAATCAATCTTTTTGCTGGTCTTCCCCTTAGCCGTTTGCCATGAACGGTTCAGTCAAGTAGAATGTGGGGGTATCTGTTTGAACTCATTATGTAGATATGTCCAAAATATCTTAGCCTCTTTGTGGCAACTCTTTCGACGATAGCTGCAGCTTCTTCCATGTTCAGTTGTGTTTGGATGTGTGTGTTTCTTAACCTGCCAAGTCTGGTCACACCCATGATTCGTCTGAGGCATGTCATCTCGATGTCCAGATTGTGTTGAGAGACTAGAATGTTCCTAGTGCTTTCCCAATGCGTTGCTGTACCTCTTCAGTGCATGATCCTGTCTGGCTTATTACTCCTCCCTGGTAGGTAAACTTTACCACTTGTTTAAGTTGGTCTCCATCAATGTTTATATTTAGTACTTGAGGCTGTTTGCTTATTACTTGTATTTCTGTTGTCGTAATGTTAATTTTCAGTCTAAAGTTTGTGCTGCTCTCGATCGTGCACTTGGTTGACTAATGTTTGAAGGACTCGTTCGCTGTCTGCTATTACGATAATGTCATCAGCGAATCGTACGTTGTTAATAAGGTGTCCCTGTACATATATGACAATCATAATAATAGTGATGCGCCGCGAGCGTCGAAAGACGGAACGTAGCCACCATTATATTGTCGTGTATAGCATACAACATCACAATTTCCAGTAGAATGTTAAAAAGTTAGGGGGGACGCAACCTTGACGTACGCCAACTGTGGTTTTAAACCAATCTGTCAGTTCTCCATTTACTCTAACTGCGCTGTTAGACTGTTTGTAGGGTGCTTGAAGTAGGTGTATGCATTTTGAAGACAATTTAAAGAACTTTTCAAAAGGCCTTTTCAAAATCGATATAGCAGCACAAAAGACTCAAGTCTCTTTCAAGGTGCTTTACTATAATTTGTCTTACGGTGAACAATTGGTCCATTGTGGATCGTCCTGAAAGGAATCCAGCTTGTGCTTCAGACAGCACCTCTTCGGTTTTCTTCTGGAGCCGTTGTTGGAGAATTATGCTAAATACTTTCCCTGCAAGGCTAAGCAACCTGATGCCTCGCAATGAACCAATTGTTCACCCTTAGACAAATGATAGTAAACGCCTCGAAAGAAACTAGAGTCTTTTCTGCTGCTATATCGATTTTGAAAAGGCCTTCGACTCAGTCTGGCAGGGAGGTCTGTGGAAAGCGATGAAGTTCTTTGGATTTTCTTCGTTGGTCTTTTTTAAAATTGAATATTGGGGTTATTACGGCCAGTCAGCTGGAAATGTTTCTTATTGCCATATTGTATTACATAGAGTGGGGAGCATGTCAATGCCTGTTGCCCCAGCAGCCTTCGGTTCCGCTCCTGTGATGCAGTCGAATCTGGGTGCTTTTCCATCTGTAAGTTTTCGAACTGCCCATTTTACCTCTTCTCGCAGAATGTCTGGAACTGGAGCCAAGCTGGTCATCTGCGGTATGTTTGTGGCTTCTTCAGTTTTGGGGTTCTACTTGGTGTTTAGTTTTTTCAAAACTTTCTTTCCATCTGTCTTCGACGGCGTTCGTCTCAGTGAGAATTCCTCTATCTTTATTTATTACTGCCTGCATTATGATGGTAGATGTCTTGGTAATTTGTTTGATTGTAGAGTAAACTTTCTTGGACTTGGTGGCCTGATGTGAGGTTTCCACTCTCTTACACAAATATTGTAACCATTTATCCCGGCAGCATTTCATTTTCCTTCGTATTTCCCTGTTCAGGAAGTTGTACCTTGCTCTCTTGTTTGAGTATCTTTTTTTTTTCTTGTTTGACATTATTTCGCTCATCACTCAGCTGGAGGACCTCCTCGCTAATCCAGGGTTTTTGCTGCTTGGCCTGTTTATATACAAGTACTTCCTATGATGCTTCATTAAAGGCTGTTTTGACCCCTTCCCATAGGCTCTCAACGTATGTGTCTTCCTCATCTCCAAACCTTCCACACCTTCCCCCTATGTTGGTTTCATAATCTGAGCTAGGTGTAGGGTCCTTGAGTCTGAAAACATCATATCTCTTCATATACTGTGGTCTTGGTTTTACTTTGAGTTTGAGTTGTAGGTTGGTTATTACCAGCTGGTTGTCCGATCCAACATCAGCACTGCGAAAGCTTCTCGAGTTGCTTATAGTGTTTTTCTATTTCTTGTTGATCATAATAAAAATCGATTTTATTATGTGTATTTTGATCTGGAGACTCCCATGTCCACTGTCGGCTTCTTTTGCTTTGTTTGTATAGTGTATTAGTGATGATCAGGTCCTTTGCTGCACATAAATCGAGAAGCTTTTCTCTCCTAGCATTGGCTTCCCCAAGTCCATATCAACCTATAACCTGATTCCATTGCTCAAAGTCAGATCCAACATTGGCTTTACGGTCGCCCATTGCAATGAGAATATCTTGTCTAGGAGTTTCCTCAATCGTTCATTGCAGCTGGTTCCTCTTTAATGTAGGCTGTGTTTGGAGCAGAGACTTGTCTTACAGTCAATGATCCCGTCTGTACTTCAAACCTGGCTCAAAACCTTGCTAAGTCAACACATTACGCCTTTTAAAAAGCGTGTCAACATTATTTCCTAAAAAATAACGGCTTCCAATGATGTGTAAGTTCAACTTAGAGTTAAGTTCCACTTTAGGATCTTTGTAAAACACAATTGGCGTAGCACTGTAGACAAGGTAGAAGCGGAACTTGAAGTGGTTTAGAAATATTATTTATTTAAATTATTACAAACACCAAATAAGAAAATTTCGTATAGACGTGACAAGATGTATAAATGTTATATACTTCGATTATCACCACCACAAGTACCCTTTATACAATGTAACAAGTACCGGCTTGTGCACTTCAGTAGAACATAAACATGTTACTCTCGCGTCTTTTTCAATCCAATTTTTGATTTTGCTTTCGAACGTATTACAATATTCTGTGTACATCATTACAATGGATTGTCTTATATTTCAATGTAAACAATGATCGTTATAACATAAGTACATCAAACCCGAATAGTGAAATAGTATTATCTTTAAAACTCTCACTTCCATGAACTCCTTGACGGTTTGTCATTTCGATTTGGCTTATAAATGCGATACATCTTGTTCGTGCATCATTATAATCATAGTTGCCGCTGCAGATGGTTGTGACTGGGCATCTGAGAAGTTTACGTGGATCGGTATATAAATTACGAAATATATCGATATCAATCCCACAATACCTGTTGAAATGAACTTACATTAAACATGAACAGCGGACTTTACTGCACCAGAAGTAACCTTCATTCAGTATGTATTTCAGCGCTTATCACTGCAGTAATATTGGAATATATGTAAACATTCAATTATTATGTTTCGAAAAAATAAATTACGCCCTTACATGATTTGTATTATTGCGAGAAGAGCACATCATAATCTAAACATTTTAAAGTCTGCACTTGAAAATATAGGATACATCATAATGGTAATGAAAACAACGAATTACGCAAAAACTTTTTTCGGTTTAAACATGTTCTAATTTTGTCACCTTTATATTGATTAAATAATTATGTCCTCTTGAAATATTTCCAGGAACTCGCATGATTATACAGCGACATATTTTATTGAACTGTTTCCATTTTCCAGATCTCATCGAGTGCGGATAAAACCATGGGAACGGTATACAGACACGTTTGCCTTCTACTCATCATAGCGATGTATGGAGTAGAAGGGGCTTACACATCCACCAGTGGTAGCAAAGAAATCCTCTCTGGTCGGTTAGATAAGCTCCAGATACAGAAGGGTCGCTTCACCCTCGGATTATCATGTCCTTGGGTAGATGATGAAATCAGTTATGTGTAACGGCAAGCACCTCAGAACTGTTCCAAGCAACTTCCTCATAATGCAATCAAGTTATACATGCAGAGCAATGCGATCAGTATTCTGTTGAACACTTCATTTGTTCCGTATCCGGATCTGGTAACATTAGATGTATCGTACAACATACTAACAACGATTGAGTCAGCAGCTTTCCAGCCTCTTAAACATCTGGAGTCCTTGTTTATGTCTAATAATATAAATGTGATAATGCCAAGCAGTATCACATTTCAACCCCTTGAATCACTCGTGTCATTAGATATGACTTCATGCGACCTGAAAGATTTACCGAACGATTTAATGGACAGTTTTCCAAATTTGAGATATCTGAATTTATCGGGAAACATTCTCAGCTCCTTGAATGTCTCTCGATGTAAGACCGACCGACTGAATCATGTACAACTCAACGTTAATATGTTTCGAGATCTGTCTCCATATAATTTCGTGTTCGTTTGTCCAACGGACATTTTCGGTATGACAGCGAACCCGATCCGTTTCATTTCGGAAGACGCAATCGCAGCATTAACTGTCGACAAACTTGTGCTGGGCGGGCAGGGGCTATTCGCTCCAACTGCATCGATGTTGTTAAACCTCACGAGTGGTGTTGCTAGTTCAACTATATAGCACGCTAATTTTGGGTTACATGGAGTTGCGTGATGGCATTCCAGTTGGCGTATTCGAACCTTTACACGATCACCCATTGGACGAAGTTTACATCGGCTTCAGCGGTGATCTCTCTCTATATAAATACGTCTTCTTTGGGTTAAGCTGTCTTGAGTTAAGATTAGTCGGTAATGTAATCATCGATATCATACCAGAATATTTCCTAGGAATGCCTCGTCTACGATGTGTGATTTTGTGGGATAACCGAATAAGGCATATAAATCCGCATAATACCACTTGGGAAAGTAATATAGAGTATCTACATCTGTCGCAAAATAATATAATAGAACTTTATGGTTATCAGCTTCCTGGCCTTAGCCATATGAAATGCTTGAATCTGAGCTTTAATAGGGCATTGCATTGGTTAGACTTAGTCTCGTATGGCGGGCATGAGAGCCTTGAAATACTCGATGTTACAGGAACCGCGATATTATCGGTTGGCTTGTCGTCTGGTCTTACCTACTTTAATTGTGCTGACCGCATACGTCCAGCATACGACCCTTTCGAACCTGTTATACCAGGCAAAACAACACTAAACATCTAGAATTCATCGACGTCAGTAACTCGGCACTCAACAAAGACAATCTTTGGGACTCCTATTTAAATAGATCTTTGTTCCAAGGATTAGTTACCCTTTTGGAGCTGCATCTGAGCAAAAACCCTCTGGGGATGTTGCCAGATAGGATTGTTGAGGATAATTTCTTACCTGCTTACTTGATTGATGATGGACAACTGCGAAATTTCGAGTCTCACCGGGAACCTATTTCGGGGATTACACTCACTCGTCTTACTAGATTTGAACAGGAATAACTTGCTCCACATATCAACTGATGCACTGAAGTACCTGCCTGTTCTGGAGACCCTGATCATCAACGACAATACAATCATGTTTGTAGAGGAAGGAGCCATTGAAAGGGTCCCATTTCTCAGAAATCTGAGTCTGTCGAATAATCAGTTGGTGGCATTCAATCACAGCACATGGAGCACTCTGATGAAAGGCGATTTGGAGTATATCGATGTTTCTGGAAACCCATTTGCATGTCAGTGCCGGTATAGCTGGCTGCACGACCTCACCAACTCGTCTGAAATGTTTCTACGCCGTAATAAAACCTTTTGCTCGGACGATTCCTTGAGCCAAATGCAAGGAAAGCCATTGTTAGAGTTTGATCCGAGTAAATATTGCGTTCTAATCATCGTACTCCTTTCCACCATCCCTCTTGTTGCTCTCGCCTTGCTTATTGGTCTGTTGCTTGCATTCCACAACATATGGTTGATCAGGTACAAACTGTTCTTGCTAAAACTGGCAATCATAGGCTACAGAGAAATTCAAGACGCGCCAGAACACGGCGAGTTCGTTTTTGATTTCAACATCATGTTTACTGAAGAAGATGAGGTGTGGGCCAGAGAGCACCTGCGACACACCCTAGAAGAGCGGCTTCCCGATTACGACAGGTATTCTTTCGGTGATGAAGTCCTCACCCGTGGTATGCATTTCCTGGAGGCAGTTCATTACGCCGTGGAGCACAGCTTCAAGACCACCCTGCTCCTCAGCAGACGCGCTGTCCGAGACAACTGGTTTCTTATCAAATTTCGCACCGCCATGGACCACGTGCATGACGAGCTGATAGAGAACACCGTCGTCATCTTTCTAGAGGATATTCCTGAGGACGAGATTCCGTACCTGGTCCGTCTTTACCTTAGCGATCGCAGACCGTATATGAGATGGCCCGTAGATGCCAGGGGCCATGAATACTTCTGGAATGAACTTACAAAGGTTGTCACTTTTAATTTGAGGTATAACCCTTTGATACCAGCAGAATAGATGTGACCGACTACAGCAAAACTCTGCACTTGTCAGTAAAATTCAAATGTATATTTTCATACCATTAAAGAAAGCCTCATCAAAGCTTTCATTTGATGCTTTGTTCTGAAAAATAGGTCAATTAGTGGTGAAGGAATAATTGTTTCAATTTGACCATCATAAGACTTTCACACAAATTATGTAAACTTAAACATTTAATGCCCATTTCTTACTGACAATTATACCGACAAGTCCAGGGTTTTTCTCTATCCGGTCACAAATGTTGACCAACCATGTTTTTCTAAAGTAGAATCGGTAGATCGGTCAAACGTGAACGTGTTTCAGTTATCGAATATCGAGTATTATATATTAGAATAAGACGGTCACAATAGTTACCGGAATTGTGAAGTGACACCCGAAAATTGTCAATAAACACTATTTGATTTGGAAAATAAAACTAAAACACATAAAATGTGCTTTACTTAAAGGGACAGGTCCTATTTTACAAATCGTCTGAACAGTTTCCAGTTGACGGATGGGGATGAATGTAACACACACACCAAAATCAGATCGAACAGCACTGTAATTTACATTCTACGAATAAAAAAACGAACGCGCCCCCCTCCCCCATCAAACTATTTATCCGTCAATAAAGGAGTTTAACGGATTTAGCCTAATATTACTACAATATTGTACTTATTCTTGTAAAGGTATTGTGAAGCCGACATTTGTAAAGGTATGTCACAGGAAAATAGCAAACAAATTAAAAAAAAAATATAATTACATGTAGTCAGTTTAAGCGAGGTTTGGTTATTTTGTTTAGTAACCGCTTACCCATTGTTATTTGTGCACTGGTCACGTAGCTAGCGCGGGTCACATAGAGGTCACGCATAGCGCTGTGGCACTCCGTGGAATCCGTGAGCGAACTTTCTCGACCGGTGAATACACGTATAATGCACAATTAACAGTTGGACGATGGTTTATTAGATTTTGGTCTATAACTCCACGAACAAGAGATTTCAAGCCGTAATTTTTTTCAGGCATGCTTTTAAATGTTATTTTCTTTCATATAAGACAATAACCTCGCAACTTTTGAAATTTGGCTTGCAAAAGAGGGGCTGTCCCTTTAAGTGGAATGCCAAATCGCGCAGTTAGAACACGCTTCGGGAATGAAATACATAACTAAATTAAAATAAATTTAATGTAGGCCTACCATCTTTTATTGATTCTCAAGTCATGCAAATAAACGTAGTAAGTCATGTTATTCAGTTTGTTGGCCTTGAGAACAAAAGTAACAATAATGCGTACTTCAATGAGCCTGCAAAGGATATTCTAAGGTATACATCCTGTTTTACATTCGACTGATCAATTGTTATGTATTGCTTCGTTGTTTCTAATTTGACGATAAATGTTTAGCTAGCAAAATATATCATGTTTATGATCAAACTATTTTGGAATTGACGTTTAAAACGAAGAAAGTGAGAAAGTTGATTCACATCGCACTGTTATGCATTACAGGGTTATGTACAGTCGATTTGCACGCAATGCACATACATGTACTTAACCTGGTAATATCAATACTAAATCATTTCATGAAATATAATGGCAAAAGTAGTGATAAGCAAACTTGATTAACAATGCAGGAATTGCATAATTAAGTAAAGTATTATATATCATGTTTATTACTCGTTAATGACCTGTATAGTGCACTGTTTGTATGTCTATATTAGGGATATTTTCAATTTTAAAAGGGCAAGATTATTGTCTCATATGAAGAAGAAAAAATAACACATAAAATCTGGTCCGAGAAGCTAAGGATTTGAGGATATCTTGAATTGGTATAATATTGATTTGTGTGTATAAAAAAAAACGTTCGCCGCGACGGTTTGATCATTCAGTCTATCATGTATTTCATATCATATTACTTACTATTACACATGAATTGTGTGTACAATACACTGTTTATATTTTAACGTTAGCTAGTATTGCTATAATTGTACTATGTCAATATTTCATTGGAGATAATAATGTATGTGTGTATGTTTGTTTGCATGCAATCCGCAATATATATTGTAATATGCAGTTGAAATGTATGATACCAGAGATGTTGCGTTATTTTCTTATTCGGGGTACATAATTTTAATATAAACTGAAGTCTGTAATCAAGTACAGTCATGCAAAACTACGCGTGTCCAAGTTTGTTGTTGTCTTGTTCCATCATGAATGGATGCCTTTTTTCCGTTTCAAGAATCTCCTTTGGTGAATCCCAAAAAATACCATCTGGATGCCAGTGTTTATCAAGTTGGAAGGGAATCACCCGCCTTCCTGCCATCAGCAGCCCCACTCTTTGGAGGCAGGTGGCTGAATAGGACATGTATGATGTATGATGAAGTTATCTTTGAAAATCAAACACCATACCATTCACGAAACAAAAACACTGCAAATTTGGACACGGAAAGTGTTTGCATGACTTCGCTGAAACGAGAAGTGAATATTTCATGTTAAACACAATTTTCCAAGCTTTAAAATGATGCCAGTATCAACATAATTACATTATGTTTATAATTAAAGATTAATACATATTACAGTCCGGTTTCGATGTTTGGTTTGACCCACACTGTATCCATGTAACGTGAAATTGTAAATAAATTCCTCAAAATAATGGTCACACAAAATAAATACACACACTTATGCAAGCTAACACAGAGTCAGAGTTACACGCATATCATGGCATACCGTAGAACACCATCGTCAAGCACCCCCCAAGCACCTATACGCATCTTGCTTTTAAAGACGTTTCCATGAGATTCACCTCCATTATTATCCTCATGAATATTCCTCACCATTATTTGCATTCTTGATTAAAGTTTCCCGCTTGGACAGAGAGCGGGCGCTCTTTAAAAGCAAGATGCATATAGGTGCTTGGGGGGTGCTTGACGATGGTGTTCTACGGTAGTGGCACAGTGGCACTGTGCGTAAAAGTATAACAATACATAAGGTGTGTGTTCCAAATCACTCGTGTAACCCCCTCACCCCCCCCCCCCCACCCCCCCCCGACAAATAATTATACAATAATATATTATGAATACAAATTTTAAAAATACTAAATGAATGAATACATAAATGAACAGATACATTAATTAATTAATTAATTAATTAATATATTTTAAAAATTTGTAAAAAAATTATGATTTCAAACATGACACTTCGCCACAGCACATATACATTCCCGAACACAAACAAAAATACTAAAAGCAAGCAAGTAGACCTCCACAATATAGCACACAAGAGGAAGTGTCTGCACACATACGAGCAATGAACCGGTCAACAATACATGTAATACGGTTACAGCTCATTATTCCGAAGGTTCATTAACGAATCCCATTTCATTTTTGGATTAACGAGCCCTTTTGCATTTTCGGACTGAAGAACCTCATATCATTTTTAGGGTTAACGAACCCCATTGCATTTTGGGATTAACGAACCTTCATCGGAATATCGAAACCGATTTAATTTGCGGATAAACGAACCTGCGGAATATCGAGTCCTATTTCATTTTCAGATGAAAGACCCTTTGGAATAACGAAACTTTGAAATAAAGAAACTTCGGATTAATGTAACAAATATTCGGATTAGCGAACCCTATTCCATTTTCAGATTAGCGAACCACCAGGTATACGAAGTGTGTGTGTTCGCCGAAATAATGAACCTTCGGATTAACGAACATTCGGAATAATGAACCTTACCCAAATAATAAGAGTTCGTTTTAAAAAAAAAAGGTTAGTTCCACTTTCGTAAGTTTTGAGTAAAAGACGCTTTTTAATTTCTCATAGTTAGCAATGTTGAGAGGATATACAATTCTATTACATTAAAGAGCATCATAATAGGATTGTAAAATATTTGTTTAAACAAATCCCAGCATCTTCTGTTTTTTGTATTAATTTTGTTTTTGTTTTGTTGTTTGGACCTAACCTTTTTTTTAAACAACACTGTGTTGGACGTAACCTCTTTTGAAAAAAAGCTCAATTTTTGGGGGTAAATTGTAACAATTTTCCAGTGTGAATTTGAGTTTTCTGTTAGCTTTACCAGATAGAGCTGCTCAAAATCTATAGATTAAGCTAAACAAATGAATTTTGATGGAAAATGGACCTAACCTCTTTTGGAAACGACCTCTTCATTATAGTACCCCCTCTTCGTAGTACCACAACATACTTACCGGGTGCGCGTACACACGCATGCACGGAAATAATACACACATAATAACATTCACAATTCCGCAAAAAAGTGGACACTTGTTCAAGCTGAAATATGCCACACTTATGTACGATACAGTATACATTATCATAATTACATCAAAACAAAGGAAATTCAGTCTTTTAAAAGCTGTAAATAAGTAAAAGACTGGTGTAATCGTTCATGCATGATCTGCCACAGTCAATTAACCCGATCACTACGGGGACCGAGAATTCTCGGTCCCCGATGCGCCTACTCATATACGGGAACCGAGATTTCTCGGTTCCGAGCAAGGCGCTATATTAATTGCATAAACATAGGGCCTACATGTATGCATCTTGTACGTACAATATTATTTGGCTGGATACAAAGATTGAACCCTTGGCTACATGTATATCAATTTTCTCCTACTCTAGTTGCATGATTATTGTTTTATTACAATTCTATCATGGTAATACACAAGTCTACTTTCAGGATATTAGTATACAAACATATGCAAGCCAGTTCACAGTATTTACACAGATTTTTACTTCGCTGAGCCTATACCATGCATATCGATCGCCTCTATTGTGTGTACTACTTAACCAGCGAACTCTGCCATGGTCAACCGGATATCGATCGGTTCTTTAGTGCGCGCCCAATGCGGTAACTCTACCGGTCCGTAAAATAATCTCGTATATAGCTATTGAAGCAGTATATCAAATGGCGTGGTAAAAGGCTTAACAATAGCAGGGTCTGTTTTAAAAACGGATTGGTTTGTTTATTCATAATTCTATGGTTTTAATAGTAGCAAAATGATGGAGGACCGCACCATTCGACTGAACTGACAGTAAGCGTTTCTCTTATAAAATTAAGTGAATGATGATATTATGCAATGGGAAAAGCATGGAAATTATAAAAAGGAAAGAATATGCAGATGTATTGGGCATATATTCAGTAGATAACCTGCCAGCTTCACACCTTCAGCAAAACACTGGACGCCAGATGAATTGAGGAAACGAGGAGACCCCAAACACACCTGGGGTGTTTCATAAAGTTGGACCCAACTACTATCGAAAGCCATTTGTAGCAGTGGAGACAAACTTATTCAAAGCCAAGAATGCAAGTAGTTTACACTTTCATAAATTTAACATCAAGAAAATCAAATCTCCTGGATGATAGGAAATAGTATCATGATTTGAATCAACATGTCACGCCTTTTAAAGTACCTTTTCAATAATGTTTTCAAAATAAATAACGGCTTCCCACAATTGTCCAGTCCAACTCAGAATCAGGTTTCACTTAGGCCATTTGTGAATCACCCCCTGGAGCAACTGTGGATATGGTATAGCGGAATGGAAGAGTTTGGACCATTCCTTGGGAGCCATAAGGCGACTGGCCCAAGACCGACGGGAGTGTAGAGATCGTATTGCTGGCCAACATGATCGGATGTCATGAAGCATTGGCGACACTAACTGAGTACTTTGCTGTGTAAGGATCGAAGGGAATACTTTTGAACAGGCTCAATAGAAGCAGAGAAAAATCATCTAAAACATGTATATTTTCTATCATTAGAACTACCAAAAAGCAGAGTTAAGTATTAAAGTGACAAAGTTCATCAATGTTTATGCTCCCGATCATCATTCAAGCAAAATGGCAATACCTTCCACTCCGAATGCTCTATAAAAATTGTCATAAGTACCTCTTCAGTTCAGCTGAATCATACACTTATTACTGTCACTTCCCTCTCTATTTAAAGGGATAGTTGAGTTTTGGTATAGAATGCGCTACACACATTAATTTTTGGTGAGGATATGAAAACCTGAATGTAAAATTTGATATAGCATACATTTGAAATGACAGAAGAAACTTTATGTGGTAAAATACTCAAAAATTTATTCAGTACAAAATGTACAAACGATGTTTTTAAAAGATGTTGATGATTTCTGTATAAAGTTTAATCATAATTTTAACCAAAAATAACTTTTGCATTCAAAATGGTTGAAACTAATTAGCTATTAGAGAGCGCCCACTTGAGTTTAACCGCTTACTCAGTTATGTAATGGTGCAGGTTTGAGTTACACAAATTCAGTTAGACCATAACTGTACTCTCATTATTCAACGAATATGTGTCCCTGTAAGTTTGCATTTTGCTAACGAATGTATAACAAAGTGTCGTGTTCATCACTTTAATGGATCTTATAGTCATGCTTAAGTCATAAATAGTCATAAAACATAAATACATCTTATTCGAATATGAAACTAATTGTTCAAGCTCTTATACTCTCACTTCCTTGACAGTTTGTAATTTTGAATAGGTTTACGAAAGCGATAAATCTTATGTGTACCTTATTATATTTCTATGTGCTCCCGCTGGTCAGTGAATTTAATTGTGACTTGATATCTTACGGGTTCACGTCGATATTTTAATTACGACACGCACGTGACTCCCATATTACCTTAAGGAATATATAGTTGTGAAGAACTCATTCAATAACACATGAAGGCAGGGTGGACTGAACCAGTTTATATGGTAACCGCCATCCATTGCTGTAGGTAGGTGTTTCAGCTCTTATCAGTGTAGCCATTTTTCAATTGCATGTACTATTTGAATTATACTCCCATAACAACATATTCATCTTAGACGTCGATATATTTCGAACGAGAAAAGGCATGCCCTCTCACGATTTGTAAATTACGATTTCATGATCTAAGCATTATCAATGTCGCATTTGCAAACATGAAGGAAACACAACTAACGTGACTTATTGTGTTCGGTTAGATAAGTCTAACTCGTCGCCTTTATTATCTTTCATTAAGAGCTATGATCAAACTATATATGTCTAGAAATGATAATACTGAAGTCAGCTACATAGACAAAATACTTTCTGTAACTGTTTCCAATTTCTAGAGCTCATCGAGTGCTGATATAACCATGGGAATGGCGTACAGACTCGCGTGCCTTCTACTCATCATGACGATTGAAAGAGCTTACACCTCCAACACAGGTGTCAAAGAAACCCGCTCCAGTCGGTTCGATAAGCTCCAGATACAGAAGGGTCGCTTTACTCGAACATCATGTCAGTGGGACCAGGTTGATAAATCATTGATGTGTTATGGCAGGCACCTCACAGAGGTTCCGAGTAAATTACCTGAACGTGCCGTGCAGTTCGACCTACACGGAAACGAGATCGGTGTTCTGTTGAATACTTCATTTGAGCCCTATCCAAATCTGATAGTTTTAAACGTAAGATCCAACAGACTAAAAACAATTCAGTCCGCAGCTTTCCAGCCTCTCAAACATCTGGAGTTCTTGTATCTTTCTGAAAACGATCATCTCGAAATACCAAGCAGTGTCCCATTTCATCCCCTTGGTGCACTCGTTTTATTAGAAATTATTGCATGCCATCTGCAAGATTTGCCAAACGATCTAATGGAATGGTTTCCAAACTTGAAATATCTTGATTTAACAAAAAACCGTTTAAGCTCCTTGAATGTGTCTCGATGTACGTCAGAACTACTGATCCGAGTAACAATCGACGGTAACAAGTTCCAAGATTTGACTCCAGATAATTTCATGTTCGTTTGTCCCACCAAATCTTTGGAGCTGGTGGGAAACCCGATCCGTTACATTTCGGAAGACACAATAGGAGCATTGACTGTCGACGAACTAGCGCTAGGGATACAATTCGATGCAACTGCATCTATGTTGTTAAACCTCACAAAAGGAATTGCACGGTCAACTATAAGCACACTCTATCTTACTGACATAGAGTTGCGTGATGGCATTCCAGTCGGTGTATTCAGACCTTTATATGATCACCCATTGGACATAATTTTCATCGACAGGAGCGGTGATCTCTCTTTATATAAAAACGTATTCTTTGGGTTAAGCTGTCAGTATCTAGTATTAAGCGGAAATTTCATTAAAAATATCGAACCAGAATATTTCCGAGGAATGTCTCGTCTACGATATTTGATTGCGTGGGATAACCATATACTCCACTTTAATCCATATAATACCACATGGGAGAGTAAAATAGAGATGCTCGATCTGTCGCAAAATCAACTAGTAGAAGTTCTTGGTTATCAGTTTCGTGGCCTTAGCAATTTAAAAACCTTGAATCTTAGCCTTAATAGCGGACTGTTTGAGCTGGACTTTGGTTCCTATGACGGGTTTGAGAGCCTTGAAATACTTGATGTTACAGGAACGCCGTTATTACTTCTTGGCTTGTCGTCTAATCTTTCCCAATTCTATTTTGCTTATATAATATCTACCATGCCTCCAGCTCATGACCTTTTCATACCAGGCCAAACGTTTAACAACACAAAAAAGATAGAACTCATAGACGTCAATCACTCGCAACTCAACATAGGACATCTATGGGACTCATATTTGAGTAGATCTTTGTTCCAAGGATTAATCAATCTGAGGCATCTGCAACTGAGCAACAATCCTCTGGGGAATTTGCCAAATAAGATTTTCGAGGACAATTCGATGCTTGCTAAGTTGATGATGGACAACTGCAAAATGTCGACTCTCACAGCAAACGTTTTTAAGGGTTTACGGTCTCTCGTGTACTTAGATTTGAACAGGAATGACTTGCTCATAATATCATCAGATGCCCTAAAGTGCCTGCCGGTACTGGAGTCTCTAAGCATCAATGATAATAAACTCATGTTTGTCGAGGAAGGAGCTATGCAAAAGGTCCCACTTCTCAGGAATTTGAGTCTTTCAAACAATCAGTTGGTGTCATTCAATAGTAGCACATGGAACACTCTGATGAAATACAATGTGAATTACATCGATGTTTCTGGAAACCTATTTGCTTGTCAGTGCGATTTTGGATGGCTATACAACCTCGCCGTCTCATCTGCAATAATTCTACATCATAATGAAACCCTTTGCTCGGATGATTCCATAGGCGAACTGCGAGGAGAGCCTTTGCTAGAGTTTGATGCAAGTAGATACTGCGTTCCGAATATCCTTCTCTTTTCCACGCTACCTTTCGCTGCACTCGCTGTGATAATTTGTCTGTTACTCGCTTTTCACAACAGATGGTTGATCAGGTACAAACTGTTCTTGCTGAAGCTGGCAATCATAGGCTACAGAGAAATTCAAGACGCGCGAGAACACGGCGAGTTCGTTTTTGATTTCAACATCATGTTTACTGAAGAAGATGAGGTGTGGGCCAGAGAGCACCTGCGACACATCCTAGAAGAGCGGCTTCCCGATTACGACAGGTATTCTTTCGGTGATGAAGACCTCACCCTCGGAATGCATTACCTGGAGGCAGTTCATTACGCCGTGGAGCATAGCTTCAAGACCATCCTGCTCCTCAGCAGACGCGCTGTCCGAGACAACTGGTTTCTTATCAAATTTCGCACGGCCATGGACCATGTGCATGACGAGCTGATAGAGAACACCGTCGTCATCTTTCTAGAGGATATTCCGGAAGACGAGATTCCGTACCTGGTCCGTCTTTACCTTAGCGACCGCAGACCGTATATGAGATATACAAGGGTTGTTACTCTTAATTTGAGGTATAACCCTTTTATACCTCCAGAATAAATGTGACCGACTACAGCAAAACTCTGCACTTGTCAGTAAAATTCAAAATGTAGATTGTCATACCATTAAAGAAAGCCTCATCACACCTTTCATTTGATGCTTTGTTCTAAAAAAAATAGGTCAATTATTGGTGAAGGTATAATTGTTTAAATTTGACCATCATACGAGTTTTACACAAATTATGTAGACTTAAACATTTAATGCCCATTTCTTACTGACAATTTCTTACTGACAAAGGGACAGGTCCTATTTTACAAAAACGTCTGAACAGTTTTCAGTTGACGGATGGGGATGAATGTAACACACACACACCAACATCAGATCGAACAACCCTGTAATTTGGATTCCACTAATGAAAAACGAACGCGTCCCTCCATCAAACTATTTATCCGTCTATAAAGGAGTTGAACTGATTTACCATAATATTACAACAATATTGTACTTATTATTGTAACGGTATTGTGAAGCCGACATTTGTAAAGTTATGTCACGGGAAAAGATCTAAAAAATAAAAAATACATAATTACATGTAGTCAGTTGAAGCCAGGTTTGGTTATTTTGTTTAGTAACCGCTTACCCATTGCTATTTCTGCGCGGGTCACCTAGCTAGCGCGGGTCACATAGAGGTCACGCATGGCGCTGTGGCACTCCGTATAATGCACAATTAACCGTTGGATGATGATTTATTAGATTTAGGTCTATAACTCCACGAAAAATAGATTTGAAGCCCTATTTTGTTCAGGCATGCTATTAAATGTTATTTTCTTTCATATAAGACATTAACCTCGCAAGTTTTGAAATTTGGGTTGCAAAAGAGGGGCTGTCCCTTTAAGGGGCCCAGTGGGGTATTCAACATTTTGTTCATCAAAATTGAGATTTTTATCTTAAAATGATCCATGGATTCTAAGCTTTAAGAAAATGTATACATTGTGGGGTAGAGGGTAGCTATTAAAAGGACAAATTAAGGATTTCGTTATCAATGTTGTACATTTTTGGGGCCGAAAATGATTATCTTCTGGCTTAGATTGGAGATTTGTAATTGTACTTTTCATAAATAGACCATATCAAAATGTCCCAAATCAAAATTGTTACCATCCAAATAGGGTTTCTCTTTTTTAGAGTGAAGCAGCAACATCTAATGTCATGCAGAAAATAAACATGGCAGTTTATAGGTGATTAACATGCCCTAAACTTCCATTGAACCAACTTCCGACTAATTATCCCACTATTTTCCTATATTTATTCATGTCACATTTATCAAACAAACATCAATATTGTGTATGACTTTTCAAGCTCATTTGCCGAAAATCCGATTTTTAAGACTAACATTCTAAAAACTCAAAAAGTATTCACTCAAATTCATGAAATTTGGAGAGATTGTTTATTTTTCTGAGATGAAAAGAATAATGATGGCTTTTAGGGGTATCTCTACAGAAAAAATAATTATGTTATGTTATGTGTCCCATTTCTGATTTTTTTTTAAATGTTGATTTCACTAGGAAGATGGATGAATATTAGAAAAAGCCTTCATAGGTTTGTTGGTCTATCATTGTAGTTTCTATGTTTACATTAACATTTTTTAGAAGATGCGATTTGAATGATGGCATGTCAATTTTTTTATTTTTTTATTTTTTTAATATATTTGCCTTTTGAGCTCTTATTTTAAGTCCTATTGTCTAACTGTTTACTTTTTTGGATTCCTCACATTCTCAGCTTTCCAGCAGTCTATGGTTTGAAGGGGGTAGCTTCAATAGTTTGAAAGATATTCATGATTCCGTGAAAGTGCGCGAAAATGGCAAATAATACCCCACTGGGCCCTTTAAGTGGAATGCCAAATCGCGCAGTAAGAACACGCTTCGGGAATGAAATACTTAACTAAATCAAAATACATTAAATGTAGCCCTACCATCTTTTATTGATTCTCAAGTCATGCAAATAAACGTAGTAAGTCATGTTATTCAGTTAGTTGGCCTTGAGAACAAAAGTCACAATAATGCGTACTTCTATGAGCCTGCAAAGGATATTCTAAGGTACATCCTATTTTACATTTGACTGATCAATTGTTATGTATTGCTTCGTTGTTTCTAATTTGACGATAAATGCTTAGCTAGCAAAATATATCATGTTTATGCTCAAACTATTTTGGAATTGACGTTTAAAACAAGGAAAGTGAAAAAGTTGATTCACATCGCACTGTTATGCATGACAGGGTTATGTACAGTCGATTTGCACGCAATGCACATACATGTATTTAACCTGGTAATATCAATACTAAATCATTTCATGAAATATATAAGCAAAAGTAGCGATAAGCAATTTGATTAACAAATTGTGTTAATAAGTACATGTAACATAATTATATAACATGTGTATTACTCGCTAATAATCTGTATATAACGCATGTTTTTACGTCTATGTTAGAAAAAAGGAAAGATTATTGTCTCATATGAAAATAATACCACATACAAGCTAGTCCGAAAAGCCGATAGCATGTATTTTATATCATATTACTTGTCTTTTACACATGAATGATGTTTACACTACAATGTTTATATTCTAACGTTATCTAGTATCGCTATACGTGTACTACATGTAAGACAATATTTCATTGGAGAAAAACAAACATTATGTATACCAAAATGTACGTGTTTGCTTGCAATCTGCAATATATCTTGTAAAATGCAGTCAAAAAGTATGATACCAGAGAGGTTGTGTTATTTTCTTATTCTGGGTACAAAACTTAAAAATATAATGTACATAACTGAAGTATGTAATCAAGTAATTTTGTAAACGCACTATACAAAGCCCCGTTTGTAGTCATTTATAGAGTACAGAAGCAATGACGTCATAAAAACCCTTCTGTCGATTTTTTTTTTAATTTTTGATCTCCCTTTTCCGTATAAAGAGCATCAATAAAAATGTCCAAATACCGACAATCAATTGAATATGTTTCGTATTGGCTGAGATATGCCCATCCGAATGAATTTTACTTCAATGAGCAATCAGTGTTTTAGTCCACTGATTCATGAAGTTATGAACCAGTGCAATATAACACTGATTGCCCCTTGACAACAAAAATCATTCGGATAGGCATATCTCAGCCAATACGTGACCTATTCAATTGATTTTCGGTATTTGGACATTATTTGTTATGCTCTTTCTGAAAATGAAATCTAAATTGGAAAATTCTTGAAAAAGCTGTTTATGACATCATTGATGACATTACACTTCACCACTATAGTGGTTTCAAATCGCTGTTAAATAAATGTTAATAATTATTTCCTTGCAGCGGATAAAAGACTAATACAAGATGGCTTAATTTCATCGAACACACATATTTTTGCATTCATCCGCCTCAAATTGATGTAGTTCAAGGTTACTTATAACTGTACTTGTTCTCTTATACCTACTTGTATTTATCTTTACAATAAAAGCATGGAACAGTTTTTTTCGAAGTCCCCTTTTGTTAAAAATGTAAAAAATGGTTCGAGTGTTCGGATTTGTAATTGTCCACTAGGTAACTGTGTACAAAGCCAGTGCAATGAGTAAGTGCATGATACGTATCTTTGCTCGGCCGTATATAGTGTAAGTCATAATAAACGAAATCGCACTTTATAGCTTCTTATAAGCCCACAATTCTATGAAGAGCTTTCAATCAAAAGGCGCTAAATCCACTTTTTCAACTTCCGAGGAAAACAGGTTTCTTTGTCCCACTTTGTACACGTACCTATGGGAATATGAAAATTTAACTTTCAATATTTTGATTTTGAGTGAGTTATTTGTCGTAAAATGTAAATTCCTAGATAGCTACGTAGAATATACATGTAGATACATGTATATCGTTAACTCAATTTGTATGGAAAGTGGATTTAGCGCCTTTTGGAAGTGAGCTCTTCAATTATGTTCATAACGGTATCATGTCAAAGCTTGGGGAATTGCCTTTACAATGATATATCATACACTTTCATCGCTTTACGCTTCACCGGACGCGACCTTATTATCCCAAGTCATGCAAAACTACGCGTGTCCAAGTTTGTCGTTGTCTTGTTCCATCATGAATGGATGCCTTTTTTCCATCTGGATGCCAGTGTTTATCAAGATGGAAGGGAATCACCCGCCTTCCTGCCATCAGCAGCCCCACTCCTTGGAGGCAGGGGGCTGAATAGGACATGTATGATGTATGATGAAGTTATCTTTGAAAATCAAACACCATACCATTCACGAAACAAAAACACTGCAAATTTGGTCACGGGTAGTGTTTGCATGACTTTGGTGAAACTTTAACATGATACCAATATCAGCATAATTATGTTTCGAATTTAAGATAAATAATTAGCTATTAAAGTCCGGTTTCGTTCAACTTGACTCACACTGTATATATCTATGTAAAGTGAAATATTTAAAACATTCCTCATAATAGCGTTACAAAAATAAATACACACACTCATGCAAGCTAACAAAAGAGTCAGAGTCACACGCATACAATGGCATAGTGGCACTGTGTGTAAAAGTACACAAATGTATAAGGCGTGTATAAGACGTATACATTCCAAAACACACACACTAACACTAAAAGCAAGCAAGTAGACCACCTAAATATAGCAGACGAGAAGTGCCTGCACACATGTATACGAGCAATGACAGTGGCGGATCTACGGGGAGGTTAGAGGGTTTAACCCCCCCCCCCCCCCCCCCCCCCCCCTTGGGTGCGCGCACACACGTATATGCACGGATACATAATAATAACATTCATAAGTATTATGTTAAAATATACTCGGCAAAAAAGCGGACACTTGTTCAAGTTGAAATATTTCACATTTATGTGCAATGCAGTATACATTGTCATATATCACATTAAAGGGAATTTAGTCTTCTAGAGGCTAGAAATAAGTGAAAGGTGAAATTGTTCATGTTTGATCTACCAGGGTCAATTAACAATAACAAGGTCTGTTTTGATAGTATCTATTGATTTTAAAGAGCTTTCAACCAAAAGGCGCACATTCCACTTTTTCAACTTACGAGGAAAATAGGTTTCTTTGTCCCACTTTGTACACGTGCGTATGGGAATATGAAAATTGAACTTTCTATATTTTGATTTTGAGTGAGTTATTTTACGTAAAATGTGGATTCCTAGATAGCTACGTAAATTATACATGTATATATATCGTTAACTCAATTTTTATGGAAAGTGGATTTAGCGCCTTTTGGAAGTGAGCTCTTATCTTGTTGGTTTGTTACCGTTTTGACTTTGTAAGCAGCCACTGGAATTATGACAGAAGGCTTTTGGCCACAGTTATTCAGTTAACTTTGTCCAAGCCCTGGCATTCCAGTGGTTGCAATTTCCTTACTTTGTACACGTTTCATGTGTATTTGATTTGCCGAATAAATGATAATAATAATAATAGTAGCAGAATGATGATTCGACTGAACTGATAGTATGTGTTTCTCATATAACAAGATGTGCGGGGCAAGTAATTCATGACATTATGCAATGGGGAAAGCATTGCAATTACTAAAAGGAAATAATATGCAGATTTTATTGGGGATATACTCAGGAGATAACCTAGCAGCTTCACACGTTCAGCACTACACTGGACGCTAGAGGGAATGAGTGAACGGGGAAACCCAATCACACCTGGGGTGTTTCACAAAGTTGGACCCAACTACTATGGAGAGCCATTTGTGGCATTCGAAGAAAAGATATTACAAACAAAGAATGCAAGTAATTTAGACTTTCATAATAATCAACACCAAGAAAATGAAATCTCCTTGATAATAGGAAATATTATAATGATTTGAATCATCATTGTATGCCTTTTAAAATAACTTTTAAAATAAAAAAAAAACCTCAGATTTAAGTTACGTTTAATATCTTTGTGAATCACTCCCTGGACCCACACCGTGGACACAGTATAGCGGAATGGAAGAGTTTGGAAGTGGAACAGGCGAAGTTAAGTAAGTACTTCGCTTTGTAAGTGTCGAAGGGAATACTGTACCCTTTCATATTGAGCAAGCTCAATCGAAGCAGAGAAAAATTCGTCTAAAACATGTATATTTGTCCAGTATTAGAACTACCAAAAAGCAAGAGTTAAGTATTGTAGTGACATGATGTATCGATGTTCATGCTCCCGATTATCATTAAAGCGAAAATGGCAATACATTCCACTGCACATGCTCTATAAACAAAAGGCATAAGTACCTTTCCTGTTCAGCTGAATCATCTACTTATTACTCTCACTTCTTTGTCTATTGAAAGAGATAATTGAGTTTTGGTATAGAATGAGCTCTACAACATTATTTTTTGGTGAGGTTATGAAAAACTGAATGTGAAATTTGAAAGAGCATGCAATTGAAATGACATAATAACCTTTATTTAGTCTAATATCCAAAAATATAACCAATTAAAAATATATAAAAGATGTTTTTAAAAAGATGTTGATGATTTCTCTATTTTAATCATTATTTTAACCAAACCTCACTAGCACAACTTTTTATTTAAAATGGTTGAAACCAATTGGCTATCAGAGAGCGCCCTCTTGATTTTAACAGATCTTTTTAAATGGTTACAGGATTTTTACTTAGTCGTTTGTAATTGTTATACCTTTCGAGCATAATGGAGTTATAACTATTAAAGTGATCCGTGTAAAGTGTCAGATATTGCACAAACTGACATTTGAGACTTCAATGCTATATCAATATCATTGTTAAATAGAATCTTTAAAAATTTGTGAAAGTTTGAAAGAAAACGAACACTGTTTACCTAGTGAAAAAAACGAATATTGAGTTCATATTTTATCACCGAATACTGATGGTCTGCTGTAGATTTGTCGCAGTAATAATCATCCGTTTGATCTTGACGATATCCGCACCCGTGTATACAGCTACAAACAGTACGGAATTCATGGAATTTGCGCACGCTAGGCTCAAAGTTCAGTGGGTCGGGAAAATTTCCCACGCGCGCTGGCAGGACGTGTTCAGCGACGACAATTGTACGTTTTATCAAAACCGTTAGCTAACGCTTTTGAAATAATGATTTTCAATGATCATTATCTTCATACTAAAGGGACATATGAAAAAATCGAACCCTATTTTATTCTTCTCTTACCATAAGCTAAACAACACAGCAGAAGAGAAACGTGGAAGCTCCAAGTATTTTTCGTGGAGTTAGACACTTTACCTGGATCACTTTAATCTGTTATGTAATGGTGCAGGTTTGGGTTACAACAAATATTATACAATTACTGTACTCTCATTAACAATGCATAACTATCACTTTAGGTTTCCATTCTGCTAACGAATGTATAACAAAGTTTTGTGTACATCAAATTAATGGATAATCGTATAGTCATAAATAAGACATAAACAGTCATAAAACAAAAATACATCTTATCCGAATATTAAAATATTGAAAGCTTTAATACTCTCACTTCCTCGTCGATTTGTAATTTTGATTCGGTTTATGAAAGCCATAAATCTTGTGTGTACATCATTATAACTGCTATGTGCTCCCTTTTGTCAATGGAATTGATTGTGGATGGATATCTAAATTACGACAAAGACGTAAGGCCCATATTACCTGATGTAATATTTGTGAAGAACTAATTCAATCACACATGAAGAGCAGAGTGGACTGAATCAGTATATGGTAACCGCCATTTATTGTTGTAGGTATGTATTTCAGCACTTATCAGTGTATCCATTTTGTAATATTACACGTAATATTTGAATAATAATCCCATAATGACATGTTCATGTTACACGTTCGATATATTTCGAGCGAGAAAAAGCATGCTCTCACGATTTTTAAATTACAATTTCATGGTCTAAGCATTAACAATGTCGCATTTGCAAACATGAAAGAAACACATCTTATATGACTTCATGTATTCGGTTATACAAGTGTAACTTGTCGCCTTCATTGTATTTCAATCAGTGATATGATGGATATATATATATATGTCTAAAAACCATAATATTGCAGCTGGATACAAAAAATGTTCTTTCTTTAACCCACTGTTTCAAATGTATAGAGCCCATCAAGTGCCGATACAACCATGGAAATTGCGTACAGACACGTGTTAATTCTACTCATCATAGCGATATGTGGAGTGGAAGGGGCTTACACCTCCACCACTGGGGGCAAAGAAGTCTTCTCTGGTCGGTTGAACAAGCTCCATGTACAGAAAGGTCGCTTCACCCAAACAGCCTGTCAGTGGGACCAGGATGATAGATCTGTAATATGCGAAGGCAGGCAACTCAGAACTGTTCCAAGCGATTTACCCCAAAGTGCCATGAAGTTGTATTTGACAAGGAACGAGATAACCGTTTTGTTGAACACTTCGTTTGAACCCTATTCAAATCTGGTAATTTTGGATCTACAATTCAACCAGCTTAAAACCATTCAGTCCGCAGCTTTCCAGCCTCTAAAACATCTGGAGTCCTTGGATCTGAGTGGAAATGTTAAACTGGTAATACCAAACAGTGTCCCATTTCATCCCCTTGAATCACTCACTTCTTTAAGTATGAATTCATGTAACCTGCAAGATTTGCCAAATGATTTAATGGACTGGTTTCCACATTTGATATTTCTTGATTTAACGGCAACCCATCTAAGCTCATTGAATGTGTCTCGATGTAAGACAGACAGACTGAAATTTGTATTTCTTAACAGTAACAAGTTCCGAGATCTGACTCCAGATACATTCATGTTCGCGTGTCCAACCGACTTCATCGCTCTGTTATCGAACCCGATCAGTTACATTTCGGAAGACACAATAGCATCATTGCCTGTCCTCTCACTTGCGCTAGAATGGAAAGTCGCTCCAACTGTATCGATGTTGTTAAATCTTACAGGAGGTGTTGCAAGGTCAACTATTAGCATTCTCCATCTTACAAATATGAAGTTGCGTGATGGCATTCCAGTCGGGGTATTCAGACCTCTATATGATTACTCATTGTACCTTGTAGCCATCGTAAACAGTGGGGATCTCTCGCTCCATGAAAACGTATTTTGGGGGTTAAAACACTGTCTTAATTTGATTTTGACCGGTAATTCCATCAGAGCGATCGAACCAGAATTTTTTTTAGAAATGTCTCGTCTACTAAAATTGGATTTGAGGGATAACCAGATACGGAATTTTAATCCACAAAATACCACTTGGGAAAGTAATATGGTGGAAATGGATATGTCGCAAAATAAACTATTACAAATTAAGGGTTATCAGTTTCGTGGCCTTAGCGATTTAAGGGCCTTGAATCTTAGCCGTAATAGGGAACTTGTTGTGATAGACATACGCTCGTATAGCGGGCTTGAGAGCCTTGAAATACTCGATGTTACAGGAACCGCGATATTACGGATTGGCTTGTCGTCTGGTCTTTTCTACTTTTATTTTGCTGACCGCATACGTCAAGCATACCACCCTTTCAAACCTTTCATACCAGGCCAAACATTTAACAACACTAAACACCTAGAAATCATAGACGTGAGTAACTCGGAACTCAACAAAGAAAATCTTTGGGACTCCTATTTTAATAGATCTTTGTTCCGAGGATTAGTTACCCTTTTGGAACTGCATCTGAGCAACAACCCTCTGGGAAATTTGCCAGATAGGGTTTTTGAGGATAATTTCTTACTTGCTTACTTGATGATGGACAACTGCAAAATTTCGAGTCTCACCGGGAACACATTTCAGGGATTGCACTCACTCGTCTTATTAGATTTGAACGGGAATAACTTGCTCCACATATCAGCCGATGCGCTGAAGCACCTGCCTGTTCTGGAGACCCTGAGCATCAATCATAATACACTCATGTTTGTAGAGGAAGGAGCCGTTGAGAGGGTCCCATTTCTCAGAAGTTTGAGTCTGTCAAAAAATCAGTTGGTGGCATTTAATCACAGCACATGGAACACCCTGATGAAAAGCGATTTGGAGTACATCGATGTTTCTGGAAACCCATTTGCATGTCAGTGCAGGTATAGCTGGCTGCACGACCTCACCAACTCGTCTGGAATGTTTCTACCCCGTAATAAAACCTTTTGCTCGGACGATTCCTTGAGCCAAATGCGAGGAAAGCCATTGTTAGAGTTTGATCCGAGTAAATATTGCGTACCAAACATTGTACTCCTTTCCACCCTCCCACTCGTTGCTCTCGCCTTACTTATTGGTATGCTGCTCGCTTTCCACAACAGATGGTTGATTAGGTACAAACTATTCCTGCTGAAACTGGCAATCATAGGTTACAGGGAAATGCAAGACGCGCGAGAACACGGCGAGTTCGTTTTTGATTTCAACATCATGTTTACTGAAGAAGACGAGGTGTGGGCCAGAGAGCACCTGCGACACACCCTAGAAGATCGTCTTCCCAATTACGACAGGTATTCTTTCGGTGATGAAGACCTCACCCTTGGGATGCACTATCTGGAGGCAGTTCATTACGCCGTGGAGCACAGCTTCAAGACCATTCTGCTCCTCAGCAGACATGCTGTTCGGGACAACTGGTTTGTCATCAAATTGCGCACCGCCATGGACCACGTGCATGACGAGCTGGTAGAGAACACCGTCGTTATCTTTCTAGAGGATATTCCGGAGGACGAGATTCCGTACCTCGTCCGTCTTTACCTTAGTGACCGCAGACCGTATATGAGATGGCCAGTATATGTCAGGGGCCACGAATACTTCTGGAACGAACTTACAAAGGTTGTCACTTTTAATTTGAGGTACAATCCTTTGATACCACCAGAATAAATGTGACAGACTATAGCAAAACCCTGCACTTGTCAAAATGTTGATTTTCATACCATTGAAAACCCTCATCACAGCATTCATTTGATGCTTTGTTCTGAAAAGGGTCAATACTTGGCGAAGGTATGATTGTTTCAATTTTACAATTGTAAGTCTTTTACACATAATATGAAAACTTAAAATGCCAATTTCTTACCGACAATTACCGACAAGAACAGAGTTTTGCTCAATCCGGTCACAAATGTTGACCAACTGTGGTTTCTTTTCTAGAGTAGATCATATCAATACAGACTTTAATGAGTTTATATGTACTTCTGGACCTGACAGAGGTATTGCAAGAAGATGTCTTAGCTATTAAGACAAATTTATAAATTTGGTCATCGGTCAATAAACTCTCGAGATGCATATCAGTAATGAATCTTTTAAATTTTCAGACTGCAAAAGCAGAAGCCCAAAAAACCATTCGTTTAGCCGAACAAACTTATTGGAAACAGTTTTGTTCAAAAATAAATCGTTACACTAATGAAACTTTGATTTGGAAATGTATAAAACGAATGAATCGTCAAAGTGTGAACAATAAAAAGTTTCCCACTTTGAAAATGAATGAGAAAGAACTCTTTGAGGACAAAGAAAAGGCTGATGCACCCTCGAAGTTTTATTATGAAAATGGGGCTCAAATGGATAATGGTAACGGAGGTGATGCCATTGTGTTTCATATAGATACTATGAAAGATGAAGCTTTGGATATGGTTATAAATGAACCTTTTAGTATAGAAGAATTAGAGAAATCTGTAGATATTAATAAAAAATCCACACCGGGTCATGATAAGGTTCCCTATGAAGTGTATAATAATCTCCCACCTGTAGGGAAAGACATGTTGTTAAAGTTGTTTAATATAATTTGGAAATCAGGAGTTGTTCCAAAGGCCTGTAAACATGCGCTTTTTATTCCAATCTTGAAAGCTGATAAAGATCCTCACAATGTGAATTCTTATAGACCTATATCATTATTACCATGTTTTATTAAAATTATGGAAAGAATGGTAAAAGAAAGATTGAATTGGTTTGTAGAAAAACATGAGATTCTACCTCCTTTTCAATTGGGCTTTAGAAAAGGAAGAAGTGCTATGGATAATGTTGTGTTTCTAGAAAACATAATTCAAAAGAATATCAATAATAAAAGTCAAGTTATGACAGTCTTTCTGGACTTGGAAAAGGCGTACGATACGCTTAACATTAAGGGCCTTCTTTGTAAGCTAGAGGAAAGAGGAATAAAAGGTAGAATGTTAGTGTTTTTGCACAATTACCTTACAGACCGGTCGTATCAAGTTCGTATAAATAGTCAGTGTTCAGAAACAAAGAAGTTACGTAAGGGACTTCCACAGGGAAGTATCCTAAGCCCCCTTTTATTTAATATTATGATGTCAGATATACCTGTGAACCCACATGTGGGGATTTTGATGTATGCTGACGATATTGTAATTTGGATTGCAGGCAACAACGTTAAGTTTATGGCAAAAAAAGTTCAAGAGTATTTAAATTATATTAATGTGTGGTTTAAGAAATGGGGTTTATCCCTTTCCTTGTTGAAAACTACCCCACTACTCTTTACTAAGAAGGTTAGCCCTAAGTTCCCTGTTATTCAGGTGAATGGGGTAGATTTAGTTTTTAAATTGAATCATAAATTTCTTGGTATATTGTTTGATAGTAAACTTACATGGCATGCTCATGTAGAAAATGTTATAAAGAGATGCAAAAATAAAATAAATATATTGAGATGTCTTTCAGGGACAAAATGGGGCAGTTCCTCAAAGTCTTTGTTGATGGTATACCGTGCATATATTAGATCATTATTGGACTATGGGTGTGAGGCATACGATAGCGCCTCCGAGAGTGTTAAGAAAGGATTGAATACTATTCAATATCAATCGTTAAGGATTTGTATGGGAGCCCTCCCCCTCACGCCTTTAGACGCACTTCAAGCAGAAACAGGAGAAGCACCACTTGATTTGAGAAGGCAAATGTTAGTAGATAAATTTAAATGTTCAATAAGTAAAATAAAGTTTCACCCTTTATTACTACATATTCAACCCTGTTGGCAGTTTGAGTACTTACAAGCGAAGGCCTGTAATAAACCTTTTGGATATAGAACTTTGGAAATAAAGATAGAGGACATGGAATCCCTTTCTGTTCACCATGTACCACCATGGACACTTGCCGTTCCAAACATTTCATTAGAATTAAAACAATATATAAATAGAAATGATAATCCACACTATATGTTACAATGTAGTAAAGAAGTAATACAAACTAAATGGCATTCTGAACTCCATATATTCACAGACGGTTCGCACGTCCCTGGACAGGTCACTTCATCAGCAGCCTTTTGGGTTCCAGCCTTCTCATATAAAGAAAGTAAACGCCTCTCATACTCTTCATCATCGTTCAAAGCAGAATTAGCCGCAATTATATTAGCTCTAACATGGGTGGACCAATTAGATAACTTGCATGTTGGTGTTGTAATATTGAGTGATTCTTTGAGTGGTCTCTTAGCAATACGCAATACAAAAGATGATAATATGGTTAAAGAAATTTTGATGCTTCTAACCCACTTAAAGTATAAGAATTGTAATATTGCTTTTGAATGGATTCCTGCCCACTGCGGCATCCAAGGAAATGAGATGGCAGATAAGTGCGCAAAATCTGGTATTAATGGCCCTATAAAGATATTTAGTAAGACAACTTTGGAAGAAGCAAAACATGAATTGAGTAATAATATGCTCAAAGTGTGGCAGGAGAAATGGTCAACATCACATGCATTATTGAAACATGTATTACCTCGTCTTCCCACTAAATTTAGAACTTCCCTTCCTAGGAAGGAAGAGAAAATAATAAGACGTTTACGATTAGGAGTAATAGGTTTGAATTATGACTCGTATAGACTGGGCTTTCATGAGAATGGTTTTTGTGAGAGATGTCAGGTAATGGAAACTGTACATCACTTTTTAGTAGTATGCCCACAATATATGATAGAAAGAGCTATGCTCATAATTGAAACGGGTATAAATGAAGGAGAAGATATAAAGGAATTATTAAAAAGTGGTGATATTACTACCCAAAGAGCACTTGTGCGATTTGTAAACAGGACGGCTCGTTTTGTAGGCTTTTGAATAAATGTTATGTATATATATGGATCATAAATAGTAGGAGTGAGTTTTGTAAAGTTTTGATGGACTTGTCGCTATAATTTAATTAAACTAATGATACAGTGTTGAGTTTTGTATGAGTAGGCGTGATTATTGTATCACTTTGATTGTTGTGTTGCTACATGTTTTGTTGGTCTCTTGTTTATTTATAATTTAGTTAATATCATACAATATTGTCTAGTATGTATATATGTTGATGCCAAGCTACACATCAGTGGCGGGAGTCCCGTTGTGAGAGCAGGCACCAGACATAGTAAGAGAGAGTTTTGTTTATTTTGTATTGTATTTGGTATTGTAAACACACTGTTTATATTGGTATTAGTATTATTATGATTTTTTTTATTTTTTTTTATTTTTTTTTATTATTAAGAAAATTAAATGTCAATAAGTCAATAAAATGTATAATCAAATAGGCCTGTATGATAGAGGCACAAGCTGCGGGTGCAGTAGTGCTTCTTTGTACAGATCAAGATAGATAGAAACACACTATTTTTGTTGATATAATTTCCCTTGTTTTTGTATAAGAATATTAAATGTATAAGCCAATAAAATGCATAACTTTATGAGCCTGCAAGACAGAGGCACAAGCTGCGGGTGCAGTAGTGCCTCTTTATGCAGGCCATACAGGGCATAAGAAGATTATAAAAATGCATAAGTCCATAAAATGCATAACTATATGAGCCTGTATGATAGAGGTACAAGCTGCGGCTGCAGTAGTGCCTCTTTATACAAGCCATACATTAATATATAAAAGTAATTATATATAAAGTAGTATAAAGGGTGTTGTTATGTAAACGTATGTACATGTATTAATTGAAAGGGGAGTATGATATGAGCACAAACTGCGGGGCAGCAGTGTTTTACCATACAAGCCTTTAGAAGACGGATAGAAACATACTATTTATTTTGGTATTAGTATTTTTGTTTTTATATAAAGAAAAATAAATGCATAAGTTAATGAAATGTATAATTAAATAGGCCTGTATGATAGAGGTACAAGCTGCGGGTGCAGTAGTGCTTCTTTGTACAGGCCAAGATAGATAGAAAAACACTATTTTTTAATGGTATTAGTACCCTTGTATTTTGTATAAGAATATTAAATGCATAAGTCAATAAAATGCATAACTATATGAGCCTGTATGATAGAGATACAAGCTGCGGGTGCAGTAGTGCCTCTTTATACAGGCCATACACTAATATATAAAAGCAATCATATATAAATATGTATTGTATTATGATTATTTCAGTTTGTAAGTGAAGTGGAAAAAAGAAGACAAAGTTATGTCGCTACATGTTTTTTTTTTTTTTTTTTATTTGTTTGTATAATTCAGTTAATATCATACAATATTGTCGAGTATGTATATATTATGTTGATGCCAAGCTACACATCAGTGGCGGGAGTCCCAATGTGAGAGCAGGCACCAGACATACATGTAGTAGGAGTGAGTTTTGTTTATTTTGTATTGTATTATGATTATTTCAGAAGACAAAGGTATACCATGTATTATGTATTTGCACTAACATGCACAAAATAAGCCCACTGAATGTTTGCACTAATTTGTTTAAGAATTACTTTATTAAGAAGTAGGAAACAAAAAATGCATATTGCGATAATTCATTAGTAGCTTTAAAATAGTGTTTATTTATGAATATATTTGTTTTGTTTGATTTCGCTTTACTATTATACTATTATAATTACGTGTTGTAAGAGGATCGTTTTGACCATAAGAGGCCCACTTCCACATATGTGGCGGGAGTCCCGATGTGAGAGGTGGGCTTTGTTATTGAAATAAGGAAAATTGTTATATTTTTGTATATAAAAGTAATATTCATAATAAGGTAGGAGAAAAGAAAAAAAATGAAATATCGCAATATTTTTAGCGGTGCCATATAAATAATTTGTTGATGATATATAAAATTGTATAATACTTTTAAAATATGTGAAGATGAAATCAATAGAAAAGCAATTGGCAACAATAGTCAGATTTGACTGATTGCCACCAAACTAAACAACAACAACGGTTAACGTGTTTCAAGTATCGGATATCGAGTATTATACATTTATATTAGTACAAGACGCTCACAATGGCTATCGGAATTATAAAGTGACACCCGAAAATTGACAATAAACAAACTTCGAGAATGAAATACATAGCTCTCAATTAAAATTATTTATATGTACATGTACCATCTTTTATTGCTTCCCAATTCAAGCAAATAAACGTAGTAAGTCATGTAACTCAGTTATTTGGCCTTGTGATCAATTGTTACAATAATGCGTACTTATATTAGCCTACAGAGAATATTATAAGGTACGACATGCTTATAAACTATGTTTTAGTGACCAATTGTTATTTATTGATTCGTTGTTTCTAATCTGACGATAAAATTTTCGTGGAATTAGACACTTTACAGGGATCACTTTAACGATTGAAGAGTTCGGTGCAACGAGTTTATAGGGTATCACATTGCATTTTCGCTCATAACTTAATCATAATAAACGTCCATTCAACGTAAATGTTCACACAAATCATATCAGATGGACATATCAGATGTACAAAGATGCACATTTTATCAACCATTCATCACTTATTTGAACATGACAACAATACTACTAGATCCCTCAAGGACTATGGTATTCCAAAGACGATTGGTCAAGATTATTTTGTTTTCCTTGCTTACACACTAACACTCGTAAAAAGCACATCGAGAGATGTTAAGAAGGGAAATACATTATGTTACCATTGGCTCCTGGTCTTGATGAATTAGTATTCCGATTTCAGAATAGAGAAAAACAAATTAGTGCTGTGGTTGATTGTATAACAATAAGTGTTGTAAATTGTAAATCGTGCATATACTCCCAAATGCCCACCAACACGTCTACAGATCATATCGAGATATTGTAACAAGTCAAATTCATTATCTTCCAGTATTGCTTTCTGGTCATGATGAATGAGAATTTATATTTCGAAACAAAAAGAAAACAACAAGTGTTTTGAGTATCTTGAGACTTGGCCAAATGGACCGATACCCCTAAAACCCCACCCACACAAATGCTTTTTTAGATATTTTATGAAGGTAGTAAATATTACTTTAGGTTCATGATTTATGATACTTATGATTTCGAAAGCAAAAGGTATATGAACTGATAGTATAAAGGTAATTGTGTTGTTATATTTACAATCATGTTTTCAGTAAGATATTAACGATATTGATCATGATTAGTATTGATAAAGTAATATAAGATATAGATCACACTACTGCATGTTTTTACTCGTAATTTATTCTAATTTCGAAACAGTATAGTACTTTCAAAATCAGACTGGACGTGAATCATGAATTACAATTATTGTACTGTCGTTGTTGCAGTGAATTGCCACTGCTTTCAAGCAAGAAAATTGATGGAGGCTGTCAATTTTGACAACAAAGCAGATGGTTTGAACGGGTAGTCAAGGAAGCGAATTGGGAGCGAGTGGATGAGCCAAAACTGAACACGAACGGGGGACTCCGTGTTATTTCATGCTAGGGATAGGGATAGGGATAGGGCCATCAAGCCGCTTGCCACGCACCAACGCACCAGTGCGTGACTGACGTTCCTACACAGCTATAATTTATAAAGACCACCCTCCACTTTGGCGGGTTGCCAGAAGAAGCCGATAGACATCGGCGAAACGTCGCACTTACACAAGTAAGTTAAGCATTTTAAGTCCAGAATTAGATTCATACATATTGATGACTACGTTTTTAATTAATTTAATTAGCCCTCTGACAAAAGAGGAATCGAAATAAAACTTTACTTAACCTTCAGATAGACGGGTTCCGTATATCAACCATAATTTATTATGCTACAGAGTTATATTAATTTTTAAATTGATATACATAAACAATTATCTTGCTGGAAAGAAGTGGCAATTAACAACAACCAAACGACAATCAAAGAATTGAAATTCATGATTTACGTCCACTCTAACTGGATGAGTGAGAATATACATCAACTTAAAGGAATAGTTGAGTTCTGGTAGAGAGAGTACAGTTTTAGTCAAACTGAATTTTAGTAACCAAATCTTCACCATTACATTTCAAACTAATAGTTATAACTCCACCATGCTAAAAAAGAATACAACAATGCAAACGACTAAGTAAAAAGCATGTTATCATTAAAAAAAAAGAGCTGTTTAAACGAAAGAGCGCGCTTTCAAAAAAAAAGAATTTGTTTAAACCTTTTAAAATAAAATATTGTGCATGTGATGTTTTGTTGAAATAGTGATTATGTAGAGAGATAATCAACAACTATCTAAAAACCTCTTTTGAACATTTTGGAAAAGAGGAAGCATTTTAAAACGAATTGTAACGGCTGGTTCAAAATTATCGAATACTTGTGGGGCCCCACATTTATTACAAATAGTTATGGATATTTCAGCCGTTTCTGAACGGATTTGGATCAGATAAAGTTTATTCTGCCATTATTATGGCATGCTCTTTCAAATTTGACACTCAGTTTTCATTATCTCACAAACAAACAAAATTTGTGTAGCGCTCTCTCTACCAAAACTCATCTATCCCTTTAAACGTAATGATGGTAACTAAAAGTACAGCCATTATGGCAGAGTAATAACTATTATTGATGTACTGTATTTATATTGTTCAGTAGAGTTGGGAGGGGCTTGGTATCTAATAAGGCTCTGTATCTTACCAATGCGTTAATGGACGTCACGTATTACATCTCGCGATGATAGTGATAGCAGGGATTCACGTAAGCTGTACTCATAATACAAACATTTTTTGTCTTGACTGCACGGGTGTGATGTCCGTTCATTGTTGTGGGTGAGTAATTTATTTTAGGCATTCTAGTTCTTTGTTAGTGTCTCCATTCTGTAGAAATATAAATTCTACTTGACATTCGACCCGACATTTTATATATAATGATGAATGTTAATGTCTATAAAATAGCTTCTTTCATGTGTCATGTTTAATTTATATTCTTCTTTTGTCAGAGTGATAATGATTTACAACAACATCGACAAACAGGGTAATAAGAGAGTGAATCCTGTGTGGGAATTTCTCAATTATGTTGTATTATCAATTATACTTGCCACTTGAACCGAGTTGGGCATGATAAAGTATAACAGTGCTTCATTCGGGTTTCATGTTTAATTTGGATTCGTCTTTTGCATAGTGCTAATGATTTAAAACAACATTCATACAAAAAAACAGGATAATAACAGAGTAAAACCTTTTGTTAGGAATGCGTCAATTTATCTAGTAATATAAAATAATTATACTTGCCATTTAAACCGTTTTTATTGAATGATAAAGTATCAACAGGGCTTCCTTCACGTGTCTCGTTTAATGTCGATTCGTCTTTTTTCATAGTGCTAATGATGATTTACAACAGCATTAAAGAAAAAACAGGGTAATAATAAATTGAAACATTCTGTTTGGAATGTCTCAATTTCTCTAGTAATATAAATTATATTTGCCATTCGAATCGTTTTTATTGAATGATGAAGTATAAAAGGGCTTTCTTCACGTGTCATGTTTAATGTCGATTCGTCTTTTGTTAGAGTGCTAATGATTTACAACAACATCGAAAAACAGGGTAATAAGAGAGTGAAAGCTGTTTAGGAATGTCTCCATTCTCTAGTAAATACAATTTTACATGCCATTCGAACCGTTTTTACTGAATAAAAAGAATAAAAGGGCTTCCTTAAAATGTCATGTTTAATGTCGATTCGTCTTTTTTCAGAGTGCTAATGATTAACAACCACGTTGACAAACATAGTAAAAAGATAGTGAAAGTGCATACTGTATTGGCTATTGGTACGGGGTAGAGCTATATATCTGAGAAGTTCCTGTAGTTATCAACGCGTACAGATTTCCCATAAAAATTATCACATTACGAGAGAGAATGATAAGGTATAAAAGGGCTTCCTTTACGTGTCAATTTGCATTGCTGTTCTTATTTTGTCAGAGTCCTTATGATTTGCAAATCATAACGTTATCATCATATTTAAGTACAACCACTGTGACAGAGTAATAACAGGGAGATAATGTTTATGTTGTATCGGCTATTGGAGCGGAGCTGTTCCAATTATTTGAGAAGTTCATATAATTATCAACGCGTAAATAGGTTTTCTCGTATCGCTTTCTTCAAATGATTGTGCTAGCACAGAAGCTCAAATCACATAAAAACTGTTCGTGTTGTTTACTGCATCCATTTGGTATAGCGCACATACATTCATTCTTGTAGGTGAGTAACCTTAGCTAAAGCTTTCATCACTGAATTTTGTTGCCATTGTTAATTACATAAAAGTATATTATCAACGAATAATTGTGTAATCATATTTCAGTTTAGTTATTCAAGAATACGCTTTGATTAATTGGAAAACGGGATTGGAATAAGGAATTCATCGCATTTATGAATTACTCATTAAAGGTACACTTGAGTATTGGTACTTCCCGAAATGCCCCTTGACACTAAATTGGGTGTTTTTAAATTCCATTTAAAAGGTCCTTGAATAACACATGTAAAATGAGGATCATTCCCTTTATAATGATGTCATAGTTGGAGAATTTGCTTTCAAGATATTGTATTCATAAGTTTACCGGGCGGGGGACATTTTGACTTTTGAGAAAAAATACCAAAAATGCTTATACGTAGACTACTTTAAAACAAATCTTAATAGGTTTTTCAATTGTTGTTGATTTTCTCTATTGAATCATTATTTTAACAAAACATTTAATACACAATTTTGTACGAAAAATTACTAAACCAAAAGAGGGCGCCCCCTTGAGTTGTAACGGCTTCCTTTTTTTTAAAAAGATAATCGGTTTATACTTGGTCGTTTGTTACTGTGTATAACTCTTTCGAGCATGGTGGAGTTATTACTATTAGTTTGTACCGTTATGATGCAGGTTTAGGTTACTAAAGTTGAATTTGACTAATTCTCAACTATCCCTTTAAGTGATGGACTTAAATGGCGCAGATTATGATAGTATGAGTGACATCTCGATGAAGTCCATGTTAAGCATACTACCTGATTAAAAGTGCATTAAATTAATCAAAACAGAATTCTCATTAGTACAACTTTTTTGTGCATTATGGTCTAATGATGTTTAATGTTATGCGGGGCACCCTAGGGATTTATAAGTGAGTACTTGAAATAGCATTTTCATAAATAACAACCATGATTAGTATTATCATTACTATCGTTATCTTATTCTGTCCAGATCTCAATGAGTGTCGCTATAGAACCATGGAAATTCTCAACAGGCACGTTTACCTCCTACTCGTCATCACGATGTGTGGAGCGGAAGGGGCGTACACCTCCACCACTGATGGCAAAGAAATCTTTTCTGGTAGGTTGAGTAAGCTCCACCTAGAGAAAGATCACTTTACCCGAACATCATGTCAGTAGGATCAGGGTGATAAATCAGTGGTGTGTATCAGCAAGCATCTCAGAACGGTTCCAAGCGATTTTCCTCATAATGCAGTACAGTTATACCTGAAGGGCAATGAGATCAGTATTCTTTTGAACACTTCATTTGTTACCTATCCGAGTTTGGTAACTTTGGATGTTTCGTTCAACAGACTTACAACGATTGAGTCAGCCGCTTTCCAGCCTCTCAAACATCTGGAGTCCTTGTATCTGACTGCAAATATCAATCTGGTAATAACAAGCAGTGTCGTATTCCAGCCCCTTGAATCACTCGTTTCATTACACATGGGTGCATGCAACCTGAAAGATTTGCCCAACGGTTTAATGGACATTTTTTCCAAAGTTAAGATATCTTCGTTTAGCGGGAAATCATCTTAGCTCCTTGAATGTGTCTCGATGTAAGACAGACCGACTGAATGAAGTAGAACTTAACAGTAATAAGTTCCGCGATGTGACTCCAGAAAAATTCATGTTCCTTTGTCCAACCGAATTATTCGGGCTAGTCGATAACCCGATCCGTTTTATTTCGGAAGACACAATAGCAGCAATGCCTGTCGACGAACTTGTGATAGGGATGCCATTCGCACCAACTGAATCTATGTTTTTGAACCTTACAAGTGGTATGGCAAGGTCAACTATAAGCTCGCTCTATATGCTATTAATGGAGTTGCGTGATGGCATTCCAGTCGGCGTCTTCAGACCATTATATGATCACCCATTGAACATGGTATTTATCGGCAGAAGCGGTGATCTCTCTCTCTATACAAACATTTTCTTTGGGTTAAGCTGTCTTGAGTTGGAGTTAACCAGTAATTTCATCCACGAAATCGAACCAGAATATTTCATAGGAATGTTTCGTCTACGATATTTAGTTTTGGTGGATAACCAAATAATGCATTTTAACCCACGTAATACCACTTGGGAAAGTAATATGGAGTATCTGGATATGTCGCAAAATAAACTATTAGAACTGCGTGGTTATCAGTTTCGTAACCTTAGCAATTTAAAGTCGTTGAATCTTAGCGGTAATGGGGATCTGATTTGGTTGGACTTAATTTCGTATGACGGGTTTGAGAGCCTTGAAATGCTTGATGTTACAGGAACGTCGATATTAAAGCTTGAATTGTCGTCTGGTCTTTCAAAATTGTATTTTACTGACCGCAGACCTACAACATACTACCCGTTTATACCAGGCCAAACGTTTAACAACACAATAAAGATAACATTCATAGATGTCAGTCACACGGAATTAAACCGAATACATATTTGGGACTCATATTTTAGTAGATCTTTGTTCCGTGGATTAATTAATCTCTGGGAGCTTCATCTGAGCAACAACCCTCTGGGGAATTTGCCAGACAGGGTTTTCGAGGACAATATGTTGCTCGCTTACTTGATGATGGATAACTGCAAAATGTCTAGTCTCACAGCAAACGTTTTTAAGGGATTACGGTCTCTCGTTTACTTAAATTTGAACTGGAATGACTTGCTCCTAATATCATCAGATGCCCTGAAGTGCCTGCCGTTACTGGAGTCTCTAAGCATCAATGATAATAAACTCATGTTTGTCGAGGAAGGAGCTTTACAAAAGGTCCCACTTCTCAGGAATTTGAGTATTTCAAACAACCAGTTGGTGGCATTCAATCGCAGCACATGGAACACGATAATAAATTACAATCTGAATTACATCGATGTTTCTAGAAACCCGTTTGCATGTCGGTGCAACTTTGGATGGCTATACGACCTCGCCGTCTCACATTCTGCAATGCTTCTACATCATAATGAAACCCTTTGCTCGGATGATTCTATAGGCGAACTGCGAGGAGAGTCTTTGCTAGAGTTTGAAGCAAGTAGTTATTGCGTTCCAAATATCCTTCTCTTTTCCACGCTACCTTTCGCTGCACTCGCCTTGATAATTGGTCTGTTACTCGCTTTCCACAACAGATGGTTGATCAGGTACAAACTATTCCTAGTGAAAATGGCAATCATTGGTTACAGGGAAATACGAGACGCGAGAGAACACGACGAGTTTGAATTTGATTTCAACATCATGTTTACTGAAGACGACGAGGAGTGGGCCAGAGAGCACCTGCGACCTACCCTGCAAGAGCGACTTCCGGATTATGGCAGGTATTCGTTCGGTGATGAGGACCTCACCCTTGGAATGCACTACCTGGAGGCAGTTCATTACGCCGTGGAGCATAGCTTCAAAACCATTCTGCTCCTCAGCAGACATGCTGTCCGGGACAACTGGTTTCTCATAAAAGTTCGCACCGCCATGGACCACGTGCATGACGAGCTCATAGAGAACACCGTCGTCATCTTTCTAGAGGATATTCCGGAGGACGAGATTCCGTACCTGGTCCGTCTTTACCTTAGCGACCGCAGACCGTATATGAGATGGCCCGTAGATGTCAGGGGCCACGAATACTTCTGGAACGAACTTACAAAGGTTGTCACTTTTAATTTGAGGTATAACCCTTTGATACCACCAGAATAAATGTGACCGACTACAGCAAAACCCTGCACGGTAAAAATCAAAATGCAGATGTTCATATCATTGAAAAAAAGCCTCATCACAGCTTTCATTTGATGCTTTGTTCTGAAAAGGAGATCAATAATTGGCGATGGTATAATTGTTTCAACTTTGCCATCATCAGTCTTTTACACAGTCACATTATGTAAACTTAAAATGCCCATTTCCTACCGACAATTACCGAGAGGTGCAGGGTTTTGCTCTATCCGGTCACACATCTTGACCAACCATGTTTTTTCTAGAGTAGATCATATCAATACAGACTAAGTTTAAATGTACTTCTGTACCAGGCGCGCCGGAAGCAGTTCTGGATTGGGGGGGCAAAACCCTAAGGGGGCTCACGATTTATGTGTTTAGGGGCTCATGCCAACTTTGAGCCAGAGGTGAGAGTGAGACATTGCGAGGGTATAGCGACCAAGCCCGAGGGAGCGAAGTGACTGAGCAGAGTCCCCCCTCCCACGGTAGGGAGCTTTTGCATTTTTTGACTTGAAATTGTGCAATCTGGTGCATAAAAACATGATCTAACAACATAGCTTACAACACAAAATGAGTCCCGAGGAAGCGAAGCGACCGAGGGCTGGGGCAGAGCCAGAGGGGAGGGTTTGGGAGGGGGTATCCCCCTCCCACGGGGAAGATTTGCATTTATATACTTGAAATGGTGCATTCTGGTGCATAAAAACATAAACCATATGCCACATTATGTATGATATCCAACAACATAGCTTACAGCCAAAAATGAGTCCCGAGGGAGCGAAGCGACCGAGGGCTGGGTCAGAGCCAGAGCCAGAGGGGGAGGGTTTGGGAGGGGGTATCCCCCTCCCACGGGGAAGATTTTGCATTTATATACTTGAAATGGTGCAATTTGGTGCATAAAAAAATAACCATTTGTCACATTATTTGATTTGATTTGAACTTATTTCCATATTTCACAAATAAATGTTGAACAAGTAATGATACAATGTAATGTAGACTAATATACAATAAAATATTACATAATCAACAATTTGTTTGTAATTAAAAATAACGTGAAATATGGGGGAACCAAAAAGAAGCAATGCTTGTAAAAACATTTGGTTCCCAGGGGTAATTGTGTCTAATCAATATTTAATCAAACACAATGTATTGAAAGAAAACGAACAAAGAAAGACAAAACACGAATAAAAGAAAGAAAAAAAAAAAAAGACAAGGTGCCATGCCAAACAACATTTCTTATTTATTTTTTTTAATTTTTTTTTTAGACCACTATAGAAAGAAATATTACAAGGGTATTACAATCGATCCAACCGTATAAGAATACAACAATAGAAACTTCCTTATGAAAGAACAATAAGGTTATATAAATTAATGAAACTTAACTAAACAGTAATTGTTTCGAGTACTTAAGCAATAACAATAACTTTAATTTACGTTTAAATACACGGAGATAAGGGCTTGTAGTAATTATGTATGATCCAACAACATAGCTTACAGCCCAAAATGAGTCCCTAGGGAGCGAAGCGACTGAGGGCTGGGGCAGAGCCAGAGGGGGAGGGTTTGGGAGGGGGGATCCCACTCCCACGGGGAACATTTTGCATTGATATACTTGAAATGGTGCAATTTGGTGCACGTCACACAAACAGCCAGAGCAATAACAGCCTACACAGGAACTACGTGGACCGGTACAGAAAAATCCACCCCAGACGTATCATACGCAAGTTACACGACAAACTGAGATGATTTGTTTGAGCGCAAAGCATGCAGCAAAAACGTTAAATGGATGTATAACTTAGTTTGTACACGTTAGAATTAACAAGTATCGCCTGATACATTGAATTTTTTCTTTCTTTCTTTTTATTTTTTTAATTTTTTTTTGAGGGGGTGGGGGCTTTTTTGTTGGGGGGCGGCAAAAACGCGTTTTGCCCCCCCCCCCCCCACTGTTTGGATTGGGGGGGGGGGGGGGGGGCGGCCGCCCTCCCCCCCCCCCCCCCTGCCAACCCCCCCCCCCCACACTTTCAGCGCCTATGTTCTGGACCTTGTTATGTAGTATACTCATAACTTTGTTCGTAACTATGCAACCTGAACGTTTATGACAGAGGTATTGCAAGAAGATGTCTTAGCTATTAAGACAAATTTACAAATGGTCCTGATGTTGTGATCGGAGCAAACGCCATAATCGGTCATAGGTTAACGTGTTTCAATTATCGGATATCGAGTATTATAAAGGCCAAAACAAAAATGTGTTGGATTGGAGTAACGGGCAACCAAACATTAGGGTAGGTAGGTAGGGTTTTTTTTTTTTTTTTTTAAGGATTCGCACAAATACACAAAAACACACATATAACACACAAATAACACATATCGCAATTTAAAAAAAAAATAAAAAAATTAATTTTAAAAAATACAAAATCAGAAAAAACCTTTTTTAGGGTCGGGCGGGTTACGCCAAGCCAACCATTTATTGTTCATGGCCTAAGTATAAGACGGTCACAATAGCTATCTGAATTATGAAGTGACACCCGAAAATTGACAATAAACAAACTTCGGGAATGAAATACATAGAGTGGTGAAGTGTGATGTCATAAATGATGTCATAAACATCTTTTTTAGAATTTTCAAATTTGGACTTCATTTTCAGAAAGAGCATAACAAATAATGTCCAAATACCGAAAATCAAAGGAATAGGCTACGTAGTGCACTGGTTCCTAAATTTAGGAACCAGTATAACACTGATTGCCCATTGAAGTAAAATTCATTCGAATGGGCATATCTCAGCCAATACGTAACCTATTCCTTTGATTTTCGGTATTTGGACATTATTTGTTATGCTCTTTCTGAAAATTTGAGAATTCGAAAAAAGTGTTTTCATGACGTCATGGCTTCTGTACTCTATAGCTCTCAATTAACATTATTTCAATGTACAAGTACCATCTTTCATTGCTTCCCAATTCAAGCAAATAAACGTAGTAAGTCATGTAACTCAGCTATTTGACCTTGGGATCAATTGTAACAATAATGCGTACTTTTATGAGCCTACAGAGGATATTTTAAGGTACGACATGTTTATAAGCAGTGAGATCGCACAGTATCGACAAGGCTTCCCATTTATAAACAACTACTGACCACTGTCAGTAGTGAGCAGGAACAACGATAATTCAAATCGCATAAACTAAGAGAAATTAAGTGTTTCATGAAAAGAAAGGCATCGATACAACGCCTTATATTCCAAAGTTTATGCAATCATTTGTTTCGCTTCAATCTAACGTAGATAAAAAGGTGAAATTTAAGGTTAAAATATGATAATAAAACAAGAATTGAATGATTCATGTTTACCTTATAAAACAATATATCAAATGTGCTTGCATCTCGGTAATTTGTACACCATTGGAAAGAGAAAAGTATTGGCTCAGATATTACACCATTCATATATTTATTCATTTTTTAGAATAGTCAGGAGCTAGCAAAATATCACAAGATGTTCAAAAATTACTGTGAATTTACAAATTCCAGCTCTGTGATTGGCTTATTTAACATCACGCGCGACTTGTGGGCTATTCAACCAAGACCGCATGGTGACAAAGCGGGCAATGTCATGTGCGAATGACTGTTGCTATGGGCCCGTTACCTCAGCAACAGTGGTCAGTAGTTGAATGAGCCAATCACAGAGCTGGAATTTCGGAAATCACAGTTATGTTTTGATCCCGTGTGATATTTTGCTAGCTCCTGACTATTCTAAAAGATTAATGAATATGCGAATCATTTCTCATCAAAAACAAGACTTTACCCTTTCCAATGATGTAAAATTTACCGAGACGCAAGCATTTATAATAAGTTATTTTACGATATAATTGTGTTGAAAATTTTTGCTTTTCGTATCCTCTTTTTAACCTTAAAATTCACCCTTTTATCCGTGACAGGTTGATTCGAAATCAATAATAATATGAACTTTGGAATGTTAGTCGTTTAACGAACACTTTTCTTTTTATAGAACATTCGATTTATCCTAGTTATTTCGATTTAAAACATCGGTGTTTTAGCTCAGTACGTAGGAAAATGAGGCTTGGTACGAACAGTCACGTCACGTTCACGTTAACGTCACGTGAACGGTTCTGTACCTTTTGTGAAACAGGTCACCCAAATCTACGAAGTGTAGGGTAAAGTGACCCAACAATTTGTCGTTTTCCATGCCGGTAAAACTCGAAGTGTCGCGTTAACCAAATCGTGACGTGAGCGTTTAATCAAGATTTTTTAAATTGCAAACGCTTGTTACTAAGACTAGACATACACGCACAAAGAGATTTAAAAATGTCGACGAAAATGCCGATACCCCCTTATCAAATCTTTTCAATCATTATGTTTATAATATGTACGTGCATAATTCAGAGTAATCTGAGACGATAATATGCAGTTCTGTCATTTAGGTAATGTACAACCATACCACTTGCATTATTTGTCTTGTTATTGGAGTATTTCTAAAGACGTGTCGTGCGTGGATTTTGGCAAATGTTGATTTCCAGCTGAATTGCTACACGCAGCGGACAATTCAGTTCGCATACGCCTGAAGTTCCCGTGCTCGACGTCTGAGCGTACTGGCCCTTAACGGCGTTGTATGTGCATGCCTGTGAAAGTGAGAGAGTGAGTGAGTGAGTGAGTTGCAGTGATCAATGAGTTTAAAAGTAATAAAACAATGATTTGATTAATAGTGTTTATTTATGGTTATTGAATCGAGTCAATCTATCAATTAATCAGTCAATCATTATAATGAAACAATCACACCAACCAATCAATATTAAATAAATCAATTAATGTATTTGACATTCGAACTAGCTACTTGTAGGCAGTGGCGTACCCAGGATTTTTTTCAAGGGGTGGGTGTAGAGGGGGGGGGGGGGGGGGATATTTCGTCAGACAAATTGAAGTAAACGGGGGGAGTGTGGGTAGGGGGTGTCCGTAGAAAATGACCGCAGCCGAGGACGAGACCAGGACCGGTCACAAATTTCGAGGCCGAGACCAAGACATTTCTTGAATTATGTAAGGGGGTGGGGATGGGGGTAGGGGGTGTCCATCCCCCGGCCCCCAGGCCTGTGTACGCCTATAATTGGTATTGTAGGACGGGTTCGTTCACGATTAAATTTACCGAGAATTAGTCTCTTCTCAACGACAATTTACATTAATTTGTTTTACGCAAGCGCCAATTTACGTGAGCTTTCATGAATTGCATATAGTATATCTACAAACTGTTGGGTCACGTAACCCAACACTTCGTAGATTTGGGTGACCTGTTTCACAAAAGGTACAGAACCTTCACGTGACGTGACGTGAACGTGACGTGACTGTTCGTACCAAGCCGGAAAATGACACGTACAGGTCGGTCAATTAATTATAAATTCTTAAATTTTGCCTCATTATCTCGGCGAGGGCATTCAAGCTGTAAGCTACATTCTAGTGACCAATTGTTATTTATTGATTCGTTGTTTCTAATTTGATGATAAAATATTTAGCTATTAATATGTCTCATGTTCATGCTCGTTTGTAATTGACGTTTAAAGCGAAGAAAGTGAGAAAGTTGATTCACATCGCACTGTTATGCATCACAGGGTTATGTAAAATCACTTTGCACGTAATAAACATACATGTATTTAACTTGGTAATATCAATACTAAATCATTTCATGAAATATAATGGCAAAAGTAGCAATAAGCAAACTTGATTAACAATGCACGAATTGTGTAAATAAGTGAAATAATTATATAACATGTCTATTACTCACTAATGACCTGTATAGTGCACTGTTTGTATGTCTATATTAGGGATATTTTCAACCAAAATGTAAAAAGGGCAAGATTATTGTCTCATATGAAGAAGAAAAAATAACACATAAAATCTAGTCCGAGAAGCTAAGGATTTGAAGATATCTTGAATTGGTATAATATTGATTTGTGTGTATAAAAAAAAAACGTTCGCCGCGACGGTTTGATCAGTCTATCATGTATTTTATATCATATTAAATACTATTACACATGAATTGTGTGTACAATACACTGTTTATATTTTAACGTTAGCTAGTATTGCTATAATTGTACTATGTCAATATTTCATTGGAGATAAATAATGTATGTGTGTATGTTTGCATGCAATCCGCAATATATATTGTAATATGCAGTTGAAATGTATGATACCAGAGATGTTGCGTTATTTTCTTATTCGGGGTACATAATTTTAATATAAACTGAAGTCTGTAATCAAGTACAGTCATGCAAAACTACGCGTGTCCAAGTTTGTTGTTGTCTTGTTCCATCATGAATGGATGCCTTTTTCAAGAATCTCCTTTGGTGAATCCAAAAAAATACCATCTGGATGCCAGTGTTTATCAAGATGGAAGGGAATCACCCGCCTTCCTGCCATCAGCATCCCCACTCTTTGGAGGCAGAGGGCCCTAAATAGGACATGTATGATGTATGATGAAATTTTCTTTGAAAATCAAACACCATACCATTCACGAAACAAAAACACTGCAAATTTGGACACGGGGAGTGTTTGCATGACTTCGCTGAAACGAGAAGTGAATATTTCATGTTAAACACAATTTTCCAAGCTTTAAAATGATGCCAGTATCAACATAATTACATTATGTTTATAATTAAAGATTAATACATATTACAGTCCAGTTTCGATTTTTGGTTTGACCCACACTGTATATATCCATGTAACGTGAAATTGTAAATAAATTCCTCAAAATAGTGGTCACACAAAATAAATACACACACTTTTGCAAGCTAACACAGAGTCAGAGTTACACGCATATCATGGCATAATGGCACAGTGGCACTGTGCGTACAAGTATAACAATAGATAAGGTGTGTGTTCCAAATCACTCGTGTAACCCCCTCACCCCCCTCCCCCCCCCCCCCCCCCGACAAATAATTATACAATAATATATTATGAATACAACTTTTAAAAATACTAAATGAATGAATACATAAATGAATAGATAAATTAATAAATACATTAATTAATTAATATATTTAAACAATGAGTAAAAAAAATAATGACTTCAAACATGACACTTCGCCACATTCCCGAACACAAACAAAAATACTAAAAGCAAGCAAGTAGACCTCCACAATATAGCACACAAGAGGAAGTGTCTGCACACATACGAGCAATGAACCGTTCAACAATACATTTAATACGGTCCCTGCTGGAAAGTTCACACTCATTCACAGTGTGAAACACAGTGTGAAACCACATTTCACACAGTGAAAACACATTTCATACTGTGAAAAAACATTTCACACTGTGAATGAAATGTTTTCACAGTGTGGACACAGCCACACTGTGGTAAACCACACAGTGTTCACATTGTGAAATTTGATTTCACAATGTGAAATGTGTTTTCACATTGTGAAATGTGTTTTCACATTGTGAAATGTGTTTTCACATTGTGAAATGTGTTTTCACATTGTGAAATGTGTTTTCACCCTGTGGCCACATTGTGAAAATTATTCCACACTATGAAAACAAGTTTTTCACAGTGTGAATAGATTGCGACATTGATTTCACAGTGTGAACAGTCGAATTCACAATGTGGCCGCTCTGTAAAAAATATTTCACATTGTGAAAAATATAATTCACCTTGAGGAAAATATTTCACAGTGTGAACTGGAGACTCTCACAATGTGGCTACTCTGTGAAAAGAAATGACAACTCCATGGAAAATATTCAGTGTGAAGAATATATTTCACATTGTGCAGATATAAACAATGGAATGAACCTGTCTATAGAGGTCACTTGTATGTAGTGGCCACCTGTCTTACTTCCCCTTGGTGGACAGAGGTTTGATTGTACTGCTATACACAACAACTTCGTACACACCAATAGTATTTTGATAGTATTGTATTTTTTGTATATATTGTGTTATTTTGCCGATTTATATATATTTTAAAGATGGTTAAATATTTCATTACAAACAGAAACCAATGTTTGACTGTAAGCGCATGAGCGGTTTTGATTTTATCGAGGCTAGTAGGCCTAGGTACTCTTATACAAAGGCATACACAGGATTTGTTCAAGGGGGTAGGGTGTCGTTGAAGAATTTTTGATAAGGAGGGGGGGGGGGGGGGGGTCCATCAACATTCTTTTTTTAGAGGGGCAGCTAGATTTCGGTGAAGATTTTTTCGAAGCCCGTCCGAGATCCGCAAAAATATTTGAGGCCGAGGCTGAGATCCGTTGTTTTCGGGGGCTGGTCGACACCATTTGTTATATGGTCAAGAAGAAGTGGCCTCGAAGTGGAGGGGGGGGGGGGTTAAACCCCCAAACGGCCCCTTTTTCAGGAAGGGGGGATTGAACCCCTCAATCCCCCATGGGTACGCCTATTCCCTTATTTAGGGCTAAATATATTGATTGGTTCACCCCCCCCCCCCCCCCCCCTGGCTACGCCTATATAATCGTACAATTATTTGCAACAAAATAATACCGTGTGTAAATTGTGCAAAAATTATGTGCTATACATGACTGTGTGTACTGTAAAGTACGTACACATCGTACCGAATCCAGACAACTCCACCCAAGGCCAACTCGACCCTTTATACCAACTCCATCGACCCCAAATTTACAAACGGTCTCGGGAAGAACATTTTATACTCATTTAATTCATTTCTTTTTAGAAAACAAAATATTTGAAATGCCGAAAATCAAACCATTAAATCGTTGTCCGAGTCATGATGATTTGATAGGTCAGACTCCGACCCGTACCGATTCGGTCTGGCCGAATTTGTAACGGTCGAGCATGTGTAGCACCCACAGTACCACGCGGCTATCGGATTCGACGCTCTTTGAAAAATGACTTGTTTCAATTTGAGTTCTGTCATAAAAACCAATGGCAAAATTAGCTCTATTCAAAAGAGTGGGTCCTCGTAAATTAGATGGAGACTATAAGCAAGTTTTGGAACATGAAAACGGACACGAGCGAGACATGATGAGGTCGGAATTCAAAATGATGATGTGTCGACGAAGACGTGAAACGGCAACGGCCGGAGCAGTAGCTAACTGCCTTAGCGTTGTTCGTATGCTGGTTTCTCCCGCACCGCGCGTTCATTCTCGGCCCGCGCGCGCGTATAGTACGCACGTACGGAATCTTCGTGGAAGGTGGCAAACAACGCTAAGTATACTTCGGCAGATTTCCCCGGCGATCGGCGTTCAGACGATATTCATGTATGCATTACGTGTGATGTATGAACAAATATATGAATAATATAGATAGTCTTACGTCTAGACTCTCAGATTTTAAGTTACATTGAGTTACAGATAGATTGAGAACATTGCAGGCTTGAACCTGAAATAATGTTACAAAGAAATATATTTGCATATTTCTAGCACTATTATATTACTTTGAAATCAATTTATGTTGTATAAATATTCATAAAAGAAATAAGATACATACAAACGGAAAGCACCCAAGGCTAGCGGTAATAACAGACGGTACGGAGCCGGCAGCGAGTTGATACAGAACGACCTTTTTCTAGATTTCAGGTAATTATGTTTTACTTTTTACCTCGATTATTACAATTTTCATCTGTTTCAAAGGTATATTACATGAGGATCGTGTCAATATAAGCTTCGCAATAAAAGAGACACTAGTCGGGATTCGTTTAGGTAGACAACCATTTATTTGAGGCAAATCCAGCCGAACAAGATAACCGAAGCAATGAACACGGCAACCGAGAAGTAGACAGGACGTAGGTGGCGCTATGCATCTATAAGCTCTAGCGACACAGGGTTATTGACATAATCAAACACTGGCGTGATTACTTTTCTTCCTTTCTCCATTCTTAACTTTATAAACACCTACATTTCAAAACATCTAAAACTATACTATTAAACTAATGCCTACTAATAACATTACATAGCAATTAGGACAATACAACTCCTAAATATAATATTAAGCTCATGCAGGCCTACTAATCTGCCGTCCCAAGGAAAAAGGCAGTATCTACACGATTCAGCGTTTTCTAGAAACTGAGATATTGACCCTTTTGTGTTTTTGCCACAGCCGCTCGGAAATAATAAACTTGTGAAGATATCTTAAGTGTGTGATTAAAGGCTATATAGGTGTCTATTTTTCTTCATACATGAACAATTGAATTTTCCGTTCAATTTTGAGATTTTCATGAAAATGTAGATACTTTTGGGAAAATCCATGGTTCGTGACCGATTTCCCCAAGGAAAAAAGCAGTAGCTACATAGAAATTCGGAGGGTGTTAAATTATGCCTTACGTTATGGATAAAACAATCGAAAATGTTTCGGATATATTCTGTATTTACTATTAACATACTTTAAAGGGAAAAAAGTTTGATTAATTAAAAAGCGCCCTCTCTAGGCGAGTCACACTTTTTCTTTAAAAAGGGACTTATTGGCCCATATTTCCGCAATGAAAGAAAATACGAAGCATGAATTGTATTCATTAATCACGCAAAAATGATTGTTTATACATTTGTTATAAAATTGTATAAGTTAGAGTTAAAACAAAACTTCGAAATGATAAAGAGCGCCCTCTCTTATCAAGTCTTAAGTTACTTTAAATATGGAATAATGCATGTTACATGCTCCCAACACGGTGCGTGATCGATTTCCCCAAGGAAAAACGCAGTATCTACATAGAAATTTGGAGGGTGATGAATTATGCCTTATGTTATGGATAAAACAATTCTTACTAATCCATGCTGGCACTGAAGAGCTTAAAGGGCATCAAGCGTGGGGATGCTACATAGCGGGTCGCCATTTTGAACTGGGCTAGTTTGCGCGCACCGCATGACACTGAGCTAACGTGCATTACGCACCGTGCGCAACGCGTATGCAAGATGGCGCCGCGCATCTCATTTGACGAATCTGAACTACCTTTAATTTAGTAGAAGATTAGGACTGCATTACTGTACATACATGACTCAATTGCATGTATGTATGCGTTAAAATCACATGCCATTAACACACTGCACAGCATTATGCCGTGCGCAGTCAGTCTGTGCATTGTGTGAATGTGGCAGAGGTACACGCACTTTCATGCATACTTGAATAGCCTTTGTCACAAACTCTGCGCTTTATAGAAGAATGTTGGTCGTATTGCAAAATGCACTTATATGTTAAATTTGCTTCAATATTTTGTGCTTCGCAATTCATATAAGTAGTGAAATTTGTTCATACAAGATATAATTATTATAAATGCGCATTATTCATATTGTCTGCTTATAAATAATTGGTTTGTCTTGTGGCGAGGACTAGCTGTGTAGATACTGTTTTTTTCCTTGGGGTAAGTGGAGGTTGACTGTAGATACTGCGTTTGAGGGTTGGGAAAAAATGGTGTTCCCAAATTTTTTTCAGAAAACTGAATGTATCACATGAAAGAGCATTGTTTATTGAGTATTTTTCTGCGAAAAAGTGAAAATCAACAAAAATGTCAGATACTGCTTTTTTCCTTGGGAGGGCAGTAATAACATTACGTAGCGATTAGGACAATATAGTAATCCACCTATTATTCTAAACCTATTTATAATCACATGTAAACTTAAGACTATGCATACACTACTATTACCAAAACATTGTGTAAAGATTACAGGGCACTATAAAATAAATTAAACATTAAAACAAAATATGCATACCGCCTTTTTTCCCTTGCAAAAGGAAAATACGGTGAAGGAATGAATAAGAGCTATTGAGCTATACAATATACAATCAAGGAAAATCAATATAAATAAAACGGGCTGTATCATCATCGTGACTAAGATATAAAAAATCATTTCGCGCATTATGCCATAGCAAGACTAAAAACAAAAGGTAATTGGCTAACAAGAACATCATAGTAAAACAAGAGCTACCACACATTGGCTTAACAATTGAACGGAGTGGCAAATGCCCGATAAACAAATCAACAATGACATGTGTACAACTTATGATCGTAATAGAATAAGAAACCAAACTATGGAAGAAATACAAGCGAATGAGAGTGAAATATACCACCACGTAACTAAACAAGAAAATATTATCGTAATACAAAATATACCGTGGCAATTGCAACGAAAGCAATGCAAATAGTACACCGAAACAACCTAGTGGAGTATATGTACTACGTATTCATTAAGCCGCTAAAAATGATCGAGCATTAAAATACAGAGTAATATATAAATATATGCAAATAAAATAAAACGTGGAAGATACACAGGTTTGGAGTATTAGACAATATAAGCGAGTAACCATAACAGGCAGCAAATCAACACATACCTGTAATAAAAGATATGTTTGTACATACAATACTGACAAACGAACCAAATACAAGAAAACAGTTCAAGGCTTGAGGGGGATCTTCCTATTGAGTAATGAATTGAGTCTTAATATGCAGTAACACATAAACTAATCGGCTAACAACAAACGAAGAGAATAAAATATAATAAAACAGGGGAATCGAGAAGTGGCGATGAGGATCTAATTTAACACGAAAAATAATGACCTACACCCTAAAACCATGTCATCAGTCCATAAACATTCAATACAGCGCGAAGTCCTTAAACCTAGCTGGGAGGTGCCGTGAGCGTTGAGGCCGCCCAGCATGGGGGGGTAACGATAGGAGGGCTGACGGAACCCTGAGAAGGGACTGATATATCGGGTACTACCAACTGGGAAGGGGGAGGGGGCTCATGAAGGGGGATGCAGGGGATCTCCAAGTCCGGAGGTGACGAAAGTTCAGGGGGCACATCTGGCCCGGTGGCAGGAGATGTATCCGGCTCGTCGTCCTCACAGATCTACAGGTACCTTCAGGCACTGAGACGTCTTGACGCGATAGGAAGACTTCCTGAGCTGGGCACCAACAAATTTGCGAATGTTGCACCAGGCGCCATCAACAGAGGAAACGAGATATCGGGGACGAGCGGTGGTCTTGTCACGATCCGACCCGAGGTACACAAGATCACCAACGTTGAGGTCAGCATCGCCAGAGACTATGCCAGAGGGGGCCTTGGAACGTTCACTGTGTGGGTGGTTGGCAAGACGCTGCTCATGCTGGGTGGAGATGAGATCTGCATCCGATAACGGGATCTGACTGTGTGTGAACTGATCCCGCTGAGTCCACATCTCGCGTGCAGACAGACCACGAGAGCGTAGGCGGCTGTTGAGGCGAGCGGTCACGAGAGATAAGACCAAGGGCGTGAGTGGGCCACCTGTGGGTTCATGGCGGAGAATCTCATCTTCCAGTTCGCGGATGGCCTTCTCTTCAACGGGGTTCTTGTTGGGGTTCTTGGCATGGCCAAGTTCTATCGAAAGCCGAAGCTGGCTGAGCTGCGAATCATCGCGGAGTGCTGCAAATCCTGGGGCTGGGTCAGTGCGTATGACGGCAGGTGGACCGTCGAGTGGACGTAGTTCAACACAAGAGCATAAGAGCATCGCGGAGTGTATCACGACCTTCATCATCCAGGAAGCATGTGACCGTGTAAGAAGTAACACATTCCCTAAGCACCAGGAGCAGCAGTTTGGAGCGTTTGAGAACATTTGCCGCGAAATTATCCCCACGACTGCTGGAGGATCACTAGCGGACTGAGGGTCGACCGTGCGTGGGGTGTTGCGTAGGGACGTACACTGGTGGCAGCTCTCTGTGACATGTGTCAGAGCGAAGTCCATGTCCATCCCAAAGAAATGGCGATTGACAACTGCTTTCAGCTGGTGACGAGTTGGATGCTCAAGCTGGAGGTGAAGGGATGTAAGGAGACCGTCCAGGACACCACGAGGTACAACAATGCATTCACGTGGGGATGCAAGAGCCTGTTCGCGGCGAACAACCAGGAGCCCGTCCTTAGCGATGGTTGCGACGCGGAGATACCTTTTAACATCCCGTATCTTGGTGAGTTTCTTGGAGGGCCGAGTGCCTTGGTGGAGATAAGCATGTGTGCGCCTCAAATCCTGACACTCTGACTGGATGCTCAGCCAAGCAGGTCTGGAAGTGAAAGGCAGCTTCCGCTGACCACTGAGGACATCCTGCGGGGTAATACGGTTGACGACAGAGTCCTCTGTCTGGCGAATGAAGACGCATATCTGGCATGTAGGCTCTGAGCATTCGGGGGCATTCCTGCTAGCAAAGTCTGACGGAACATTGGCGGAACCAGCAAGATGTCGAACAGAGCATTGGAACCTACTGACAGTTGACAAGAATGTCGAAACACGCGGGCTGGCAGAGAACTCACCCCTACAGAGTTTTTCGAAGGCTTGTACGCAAGGTTTACTGTCAGTGAGAACGCATGCACGGTGCTGCGACTGGATGATGTAGGGGCCGAAATGTTTGCAGGCAGCGGCGATAGATAGGGCTTCGATCTCACATGGTAGCCATGTGACCTGTCTATCACGGAGCTTACAACTGAAGAAACCTGCAACTCTAGGTTTGCCCTGTCTGGAGACATACAAGGTTGCGCCAATACCATGCTTCTTGACAGCACCATCTGTGACGATCCAGAGCTGGTCAGAGGGGCGGGGGAGGGTGATGGTGCGGGAAGCCGCAGGGCATCCTGCGCTGTCTTGAAAGCGGCACGAAGGTCATCTGTCCAGGAGATACGATCGCTTGACTGGCGGCCCGCAACTACAGTGTCGAGTGGAGTTAGGAACGACGCGCATTGTGGGAGAACACGTGCAAGCATTTTGTATGCCCCAATGAAGGAACGCATGCCTTTGACTGATGTTGGAGGGGAGCATATGGCGAGGGCGGCAATGCGGTGAGGACTAGCGTGCAATGATCCTTGTGACCAGATCCAACCCGGAATTGTTGTGGATTCGGGGCAAACGACTGTCTTGGACGCTGAGAGGTGCAACCTAGCCTGGCGGAGGGCATATAGGACACGGGCCCAATTCTTCAGGAGCTCTTCGGGGGTCTCACCACCACAGAACAGATCATCAGCAAGTTTCACAACGATACCCTCAAGGAGTAAATCTCCAAGGACACGGCACATGAGCTCTTCAAGTGCAGTTTCAGAACCTGGCATACCCATAGCACAACGAGTGTACACACGTACTCCACGGTAGGGTGTTGCGACACCACAATACTTCATTGATGCTTTTGACAGGGGGATCTGGTAAAAGGCATTGGTGAGGTCTGTGGCGATGATATGCTTCCACTGACCAATTTTTCGAAGCGTGGAATCGACATCGGGCATGAGGGAGGGCTGCGGCTTAGCATACCGTCCAACGTCAGCGAAGGCGGTAACAAGGCGAAAGCCTCCATTGGCTTTCTTCACCAGAAAGGATGGATTCAGGTATTCCACGGATATTCCTACATCCTCAGGGCGGGCAAACACACCTTGTTTCTCGAGTGTATCAAATCTCTCCTGAAGATCGACCAAGGAGCTACGCGAGTAGAGGAGGAGCCGACCTTTGCGCTGAGGGGGCTGAACAGCTTCAAATGGACCAACAGCACCGTTGTACCCCTGGAAGGCAGGGTCAAAAACATCATCAAACTCAGTGTGAAGGGACTGAAACTCGTGGCGAGTGTGTTCGGGCAGGACACTGCTAGGATCAAGAGACACTGCATCTGAGAAACGACCGTGAGTGCTATGCTTTGGAGCAGCATTCTTGAAGGTGGTTGGTGTTGTGTCAGACAGAGGTTCAGGCGGCACGTACACAGGGCGTACCTGGCAGAAGTGTTCATTCCTACGAATAACCTTCGGCTCGTGGGTGAGATTAGGAATGCGCACCTTGCCTGCTACGCTTGAGACCATACAGGGGCTGGGCCATGACGGGTTAGGCGAGTTCGTGGCCTTCTGGTCTATGACCCTGGGCTCAAGGGCAAGTGCCTCATATGGCGAGAGTTCGCTGGGCAGGGATACCTCAACAAAATCACCAGGCCACAACACCGTGGATTGAGGGGGAGCACGTAAGACATGCGCGCGGCGGATAGCATGTGATGAACTGTCGAGAGGCTTACGGGACCCATAGGGAATGACTATGTCATCACCAATGCAAACTTGACGTTTAGCTGGGCGAACTGAAACGTCATTGTGTTCCATGAATGGCGTGCCGGCGAGGACATCTACATCTAGATTGTCGATGACAAGGCCCTCGAAAACGAACTCTTTACCATCACGGGTGAACGTAAGCTTTGTCTCACCGACAACATCAAGAGGGGAAGACCCGTCAGCCTGGTGGGCAGACTGCGAACTAGGATTGATGGCACCATGGATGGACTGCACCGTGGAGGTCTTAATCATGTTGCCTGTAGCCCCACTGTCAACAGTTACACGCACAACCTGATGGCCACAAAACACGTCGAAGTAAGGAGACTGGCGAACCTGGACACGCAGAGCCAGGGATGTGCTATCACTATGATCATTGACCGGAGCAGCCGCAGACGAGTGAACTTGTTCTACCGGGCACAAATTATCGATCTCCTCATCAGATTCCAAAATGTTTGCAACTTGGCGCGCCTTAGCAATAAAACGTCTATCTTGCTCAGGAAGGTATGTGCACTCGCTTAGATAGTGATTGTCCGGGCGGTGCGCTTCGCGGCAGAGTGGGCAATATTTGCTGGCACGCTGGGGGATGCGAGCGCGGGGCTGTTGGTTACGGCGACCGCGCGGCATGGAATGGCGCTGAGAACGCAGGGGAGGAGACGTCAGGGTGCGCATTGCGCGAGAGCTCTCAGAGGTGTGAATTTCGTCCAATAGGCTGTCTAGGGCCTGTGAAATTTCAGGCTTTAGTGAGGCTAAAGTCCTAGAGCGTAGCTCTGTCCCATATCGCTGCTTCACAAGGCGGGGAAGTTCTGAGTTAATCAACTGGAGCCAGTGAAGGACAATAAAATTCTCTATTGTGGGGGTTAGCTCCTCGTCGTCTTTCACGCGGTCACCGTGGTGTGAGATAACCCCCCAGTGACAGTAAGCAAGTTGTCCTCTACAAAGGCTACGAGCCTCTGAAAGAGGTCTTCAGGGCGCTCGTCTGCCTCAAGCTTTATGTCGGTAAAGTCTAGAAAGTGGGCACCTGTGCTTTGGAAGCCGTAGTGTAGCCGTATCTTGCCCCATATGTCATTCAGAGAGGTGGCATTCTTCACGATAGAATTCCTAGAAATGACAGGACAGAAATTGGCAATTTGTCCCAACATAAGATCTAGCATGCTAGCTTTCTGGTGGGCTGATTTTCGAGATTCTGCAGGGACAGAGAGTGGGTCATCGGTGAAGCCCCGAAGGGGTTCAGACTTTGTTTTCTTTGCCCACAAACAACCATCGCCCAGGAAAGGTGCAAAATTAGCATCAAGAGTAAGTGTGTAGACGAGGTTCTGTCTCCAATTCTCGAAAGAAGTCACCGTTTCATGCTTGGTCAGGCACCATTGTTTTGGCGCTCTTGGGGCTGAAGCCATTACGAAAGTAAATGGGTGGGACTACAATAAAAACAAACGAACTTACACCAACAAAATGTAGTTGGTCAACTAGAGATACTTAGCTCAATCGTCTCTCTGGGCAGGTGAAACCACTTCCAATGGGTAGGGCCGTTTCCGACGCTGCCACCACGCAATAAAAGAGACACTAGTCGGGATTCGTTTAGGTAGACAACCATTTATTTGAGGCAAATCCAGCCGAACAAGATAACCGAAGCAATGAACACGGCAACCGAGAAGTAGACAGGACGTAGGTGGCGCTATGCATCTATAAGCTCTAGCGACACAGGGTTATTGACATAATCAAACACTGGCGCTTGATTATGGAATCATGTAGATTCACGAAGATATTGATACATTTGTGTGTCTTTTATCTCCTGCAGAAATCTTCCACTCGCGGGCTGTTCATCGAGACGGCACTAGCGTAACCACGGGCTACCTTGGGCGTGCGATCTGCTGATTAACCGCTGGTACATGGTGAGTGAGATTCGCAGCTAGCGATCGAGTTGTTTTGAATTTTATCAACAATATAGTTATTGACTTGGTTACATTTTAAGTGAATTTCCGCAATTTGCCTACTGATTGAGGAATACAGATATGAATGATTAAACAATGTATAATATAATTGTTACAACATTGCCTGGTAATCAATGGTAATTGGAACTATACAAACACAAACATTGGATTCTCCATTTCTGGATCACAAACAATTGTATACATAGGCGTACCCAGGGGGGGGGGGGGGGGGGGGTTGAACCCCCCCCCCCCCCCCTTTTCAAATGTTAACGGTCTCGACCTCGAAAAGTGTGAAAAACCGTGGTCTCGGCCTCGAAAATGTCGAAAATTTGTGGTCTCGGCCACATCTACAAAGTATATGGTCCACTCAGGTGGACCATTTACACGCAATATATGGTAATACACAGGAGATTACCGTACTGCCTATTCATACACTGTACCGTTCATCAGTTGAACGTTGTATGTTAGGATGCATCGGTAATGAAAACAGACGGGAAATAATCCTTTTTTTTCTACATTTTGCAATCTTCAAAACAACAAAGTCGGTAATTATTATCAAAGTATATGACTTAAGGATCACATGATAAACGAAAGTTTTTTTGCATTTGCTGGTAAATTTAGAGAGAAATCGGCCGACAAAAATTGTTTGTGTTTTGGATAATGCAGCAGGCGCGGAAGAGGTTGATCTCCACCCAATGCTACTGTAATGTACCTAAGTGTGGTCTCGGCTTCAGAAATTTCAACGACAAGCGTGCAGAAGCTGTCAGATCTCTGGCCGTGAAGTGTAAATTACTGTAATGAATTGGATGGTAGGTTATTCAAGCTGAGACCATATCTTCTACTCATTATTTAAAATCATATTCTATTTTATAATTTTGTAGGCAATTTATATGACATAATTCATCTTCAGTCATTTGTAAACAAAAATCCTTGTTTGCTTTTCAGGGAAGCAGCCTTTGGCAGAACTGGAAACTTATTATTGGAACTACCTAGCATGCAGCTGGTCAAGCAGTGCTCTTCTATCGTAACCTAATTCAGGTAAGTAACGTTATTTTATTGTTATATTTTTGAAAAATATAGAGGCCTATCAATTTACCACTTTCTAAATCATTAGCAATGCTAGTAACATTTGGTCATAATGTTTTAGGAGTGTATACATTAATTTTGTATATACATCAATTAAAGGGGTAGTACTGTTTTGGTAAGGCTGAGCTTTAGTTACCAAAACCTGCACATTAGTATTACAAACTAATAGTTATAACTCCACCATACTCAAAAGGAATATAAACGTACAAAGGAATAAATAAAAAGCATGTCATCATTCAAAAAGAGCCATTGAAACACAAGAGGGCACTCATTAAAAAGGCATTGGTTTCAACCATTTTTTATACAAAGTTATACATGTGATGTTTTGTTAAAATAAAGAGATCATCAACAACTATTTGAAAATCTTTTCTTTTTTTACTTTTGAAAAAGTGTAAGCATTTTTAAAATTAAATAAAAAAATCAACAAATAAATCTGGACCATTAATTTATTCTGATTGGATATATTTATTGATATTTCAGTCGTTTATGAACTGATTTTGATCAAATAAAGTTCATTCTGCCATTAGAATTGTATGCTCTTGCAAAATTGTACACTCAGTTTTCCATTATCTCACAAACAATTATTTTGTGCACTGCCCTCTTTACCAAAACTACTCTACTTATTATGACATTTTTTTTCTCAAAAGCTATTTCAAACACATCTACCATTCATTGTTTGTTTCTTTCTTGCATTATTCCAACAGCTTGGTCAGCATTTTCTTACGAGTTGATGACATCCCTCATCACTACCAAAGCTATTCGCAGTGACAACTCAAGATAGATAATGATGGCAGGAGAGAAATGCATCTACACACATTCCATCAAAATCGTTTGACGGATCTCGGCCTCGGAACTTGACCGACCTCCCTCCCCCAGCTTACAGGACTCTCAACCAGTGGTCTCGGCCTCGACACATTTTGACGGATCTTCGTCTCTTTCTCAAAATTGTTTGGCCGTCGAAAGCGCATTATTACCCCAGGGCCCCGTAACATAAAGATTCACGATTAATTGTACGATTGATTAATTGATCGTATGGTATTATCTTGTACACATTCTCAACTCCCCGGGGAGCATACTAGTGGCGGGCAACCCTGTAGGTGCACCAAGCTAATTTTCACCAGACCAGGTACCCATTTATACACCTGGGTAGAGAGCAGCAATGTGGATTAAATGTCGCGATTATGACGTCAAGTAAAATATTAAGATCCTGATAATTACTACACTGAGCTTTTTGTTGTTGTCTATATGTTGTATTTTTAATTGCTAGAATGATGTCGAGTACCATGGTATGAGTCAAAATGTCCAAACCATCATACATGAATGAAAATAACTCACTAAAATATGTGCCTTGTAAACCCTGTACAAACAACGGAACCTCATTATATAGAGCTTTGATATAACTAAACCCTTTTACAGAATATTATTTTGCTGGTTCCAGCTCTTTGTTGTACGACCCTGATATAAAGAGATTCGGGATATAACAAGGTTATTTTCATGGTCCAAATCTCCTTGCATTCAGGTGGTACCACTAAATGCAACAAGTATAGTGGATTGAAGTGTATGTATTTTGTGTGCACTGGTGTCCTGATTGTGTGTTTTGAATAGCATTTGTAAATGTGAGTATGACTCCTACATTTATAACCTTACCTTTAAGATGTATAGGTTTTCCCGCTCAATTCTGCACTTTTTTCAATCAAATTCATTAGGGTCATTCGAATTCGCGCGTTGCCGCGTAATCGTTGGTATCGGTTTTTCAAATTCCGAATAAGTGCAAGCGAATTCATGCATAGGCATAAGCTTTCGTGAATAGTCACAGAAGTTCATTTATGGGCATTCGAATTCGCGAATGTGCAGCCAACTGTCAACTGCCCTTTTGCGAATTCGATTGACCATTGATGAAACGGTATGCTCTTTGTGCAAATTCACTTGCTCCTACGTGATTTTGAACGACTATTTACGAATTCGAATGCTGCTGTGAGACGGCAATCGCAAATCGCGCGAATTCGTTTGGTCCTTTTATCAATTCGAATGACACAATCGCAAATTGAGCGGGAAAACCTATAATATTCCCCAACATTAATTCAAACTACATACCAGTCATCATCAAAGAAAACACATCTTTACATTGAATATAGTTGTACTGTATATTGTATACACCTCATAAAACTACTAGTAGAATACATCCTTTTATAAAACTGGCAACACTAGCATAATTATAACTTTCATTATAACAATCATCTCTTTACTTCCATAACACTTATCTTTACCACATCTATTAAAATAAATAATTACACCTGTAATTTAACAGAACACCCCATACTTTTAGTGAGATTGATTTGAAGACTAAAATAGTAAACAGCATTAGGTTGACACGACGTTCCTAGGCAGGGAGGGGTGGGGATTCAAACTCCTCACCCTTTAACCAAAAATAATGTTTGCTTTTTTTTCTTTTCTTTTCTTTTTTTTGTGGGGGGGGGGGGGGGGGGGTGGTTGAACCCCCCTTTACCACTCAAAACTTGTCTCAAGACTCAACCAATGGTCTTGGTCTCGGCCTTAACAAAAAAAATACGGATTTCGGTTTTGGTTTCAAAACATTTCTATGGACACCTCCCCCCCTCCCCCCCTCCCTTGAACAAATCCCTTTTAAAATGATGCTGGGTACGCCAGTGGGTTGACAAGAAATTAAGAAAATAATTAAAGCATAACAGGTAAAAAGAATGACACGAAGAACTCGTGACATTAACTGGTTAACTTTATATAACGTAATGTCTACAAGTCAGTGGCGTACCCAGGATTTTTTCAAGGGGGGGTTATTTCGTCAGCCAAATCTATGTAAGCGGGAGGGGGGGGGGGGGGGGGGGAGGGTGTCTATAGAAATTTGAAACCGAGGCCGAGACCCAAGATCATTTTGGGGGGGGGGGGGGGGGGGGGGGGGGTGTCCGTTGAAATTTGTTGAAGCCAAGACCGAGAATATTTAACATTTTCAAGACCAGGATTCTCCGGTGGTAGAGACTGCTAATATGTTGTCTCGAGACCAGCTACAAGTTGTAAAGGGGGGTGGGGTGGGGTTCAAACCCCCAAAACAGTCATTTTTTGGTTGGGGGGGGGGGGGGGGCGTTGAAACCTACAAACAACCCCCCCCCCCCCCCCCCCCCCCCATCCTGGGTATGCTTCAGGTCAAGATAACTACATCGCATATTCTCGATCTCGTAGACGTAGAAACTTTCATTCTTTTATTTATTCATCGATTTCCGGTAATCTGGTATGATACAAAAACAAAAACATACGAAGGTATACAATAGTAATATTCATAGATCATAAAATACCCTACCGGTTTATACATCGTAAACATATAATTATACAATCATAAACATTCAAAATGACGAAGAAGCACATTATATTACACAGCAATAATATAACGTTCAATTATGCAAGTCATCGAATTGACAACAAGAGACCAAATAAAGAAAGGGTTAACAATATTTAGAGGAGGCTTGATTGATAGTATTTTAAATGGAATAGAGAGAGAGGGGAAGATATATATAAAAGGGAAGTGGGGAAGAAAGACAGAGAAAGAGAATGATAGAAAAGGAAAACAAGCAAGAGAGAGATAGGGTTAGAAATCTTTCGCCATTTTGTCTATTGAAAGTTTATTGAAATAGAGAGAGAGGGATACAAGGGAGGGAGGAATTAGGAAACAGAAAGAGAATGTTATAAAAGTGAAACAAGCAAGATGGAGAGAAAGTGAGAAAACGTGCAACTACCTCCTTGGTATACTGGTATACTCATGTATACTACATACGTACAGTGCAGTGGTAACTACTGGAGCGAAAAACTTCTCACACTATGTTGCAATACCAAATATCATTATGATTGGCACATGCACAGCACACACACACACACACATACACACCTACACAACAATCCGAGGACCACCTTTCACGTGCATATTCTATTAGTAGTCCCGGGTCCAATTATGAACCTGTGGTACACCTTCCTTCATCACCATCACTTATCGTCCATCACCATCATCATCCTCATTTATCGTGACAATCCATCACCAATATCAGTGCCGTCCATGATCACGCTCCATGCATGGCCATTTACCGCCACAGATGGCGTTATTCCACCAAGGGCACCGGAAAATTCCAAACTATGAATGCGTCTTTCTCATAGGCGTGCCATCAAAACACACAAAAAAGAAAACACACATTATTTCCGGCACTTTAGTATTAATAGCTAATAATGAATAGCGCCATCTATAGATCACTTTGCACGCAAAATAAGCGGTAAAAAATGTGGGGACCGGGATTTCGGTCCCGACTTTTTAAAATGTCCCGAGTTTAATGGAGTGTTTTCATGCAGTAGTCCCGACTCTGTGGTGTAGGTCTGTACACACACACACACACACACACACACACGCACAGTCTGCACAGATCGCGCAGTGCCAAATACGGCAAATTCAACGCCAAATATGGCAAATTATTCGTGACGTAAAGAATTTTAATGTTCATAGGGGACAGGTCACTAACAGGTCACTGCTCATTATCTCGCGCCTTGGCTGATTTTGGCTCCGAAATGATCGGAACGTTTTTTTCTGGGTAGCGCGATCAGAGGGCGTTGCGCGTTTAGTGGGCCTGTAGCGATAGTGGAATGGATGCATTATAGTGGGCTGCGCGCGGTATAAAACGTTCCCAGTCGGAACTACCGGAGCAGCGGCGCTGGTGGCGGCACGGCGGACGAAGGTGCTTGCCTGTTCTGTGACTCGTGTGTAAATGACGGCGACTGGCCAACGTCAACGACATGAATTCACTGGTAAGTGCATCATTAGCTTTGACTTTGCTATTACTTAGTTAGACATTAGTATTTATAATGATTCAATACCTTTCTATTGACTTTGAGTAAATTATCGTATGACTATGACTATGAAATAGGTGAACAAATTATCGTAAAACGTGAAGCCATCCCATCATAAATGATCACCCCTCCAGACGGTCATCACAATATATGTCACATTAAAGTAACTTGCTGCCTCGTACGGGAACAATGTGGGCGTGTAGTCTGTACAAAAAAAGTATGTCAAATTTTCTGAACCTAAATTCAGCAAATTCAATCATAACTGACTCTATAACTTAAAGATACAACTTGTTACAACTATTGTTTGAACTTACCAAAATGGCCCAAGTTATTCTTCAAATGTCGGAATTATGGAGAAATCTGCATTATTGTGCAATAAAAATTGCTAGACCTGTATTTAACTGCTGGGCAATTCCACGATAAAGTGGACATGACCACCAACTTTTCAAAATGGTCAGATAGTTTCAATTTTGGTATCAAAATAAAGCTTAAGAACTGAATTTTTATAGTCTGACGGCTCTGACCTTTAAAAAAGAAATATACATCAGAAACATATTAAAATATGCGCATAAAATATGAATAATTAATTTTCATCCAAATATCTGGAAAACGTGTTGAAAATAAATCAATGTAGCAAGATCAAGTAAGACAGGAGGTAAAAACTTATATTTTCTCAGAGGTTTAGGGTTGAATGTAATAAAAAAAATCATTGAAGTTAATTTTTTCATTTTGATACGCTTCGACGAACAATTCATTTATGATAAAGAATATTGTCCCGGTGTTACGGTAAAAACTGATATTTTTAGCATTGTAAGAAAATTACGAACACAAACAAAAACACTTAAATTGCCCAAATCTTGACCACACATATCTACCATAAACAAGTATCAAAATGATGATTGGACATTTCATTAATTAATTTAAAATGGTTGAAAAGTGGTCCCGGTGTTACGGTCACTGTAACACCGGGACTGTAACACCGGGACTTACATTGCAATAGTACAGGGAGCATAGAGAATCACTGCATACTAAAGTGACCAGCTAGTTTCTGTCATGTTGGGGTGGTAGCTTGATACATACATACTAAATTGTTGCTTGATCTACTACCTAAAGTAAAAATGTTTTGAGTTTTTAGTAAGACAACCCAATTTTCCATAGACTTTGTACATTACAGTCCCGGTGTTACAGTGCAATTTTGTATACTCTAGTTCATAATTATCTTGATAATAGTTTTTTTTTACAAATAACACCCAATTATTAATATTGAGTCTCTACTACACCAAATCAACATAGCCACTTTTCAAAATGTTCACTAACTTCACAGAGTTTTGCCAGTAAAGTAAGACGACCTGATTTTCCATAGACTTTGTACATTACAGTCCCGGTGTTACGGTACAATTTTGTATACTCTAGTTCATAATTATCTTGATAATAGTTTTTTTTTACAAATAACACCCAATTATTATTACTGAGTCTCTACTAAACCAAATCAATATAGCCACTTTTCAGAATATTCACTAACTTCACAGAGTTTTGCCAGTATAGTAAGACAACCTAATTTTCCATAGACTTTGTACATGCCCTTTCAGAGGTCCCGGTGTTACGGTCACGGTGTTACGGTACAATTTTGTATATGCTAGTTCATAATTATCTTCATGATAGATTTTTTTCCAAATAACACCTAATTATTATTATTGAGTCTCTACTAAGCCAAATAAATATAGCCAAGTTTCAAATGTTCATTAATTTCACAGAGTTTTGCCAGTATGTAAAGTGTTAAAAAAAGCATGTCCTTTTTGCGTCCCGGTGTTACAGTAGTAATTAATGATGCGTAACTCATTCATAAATGAAAATTTTGTATTAAATTTTTTTTTCAAAGTTGCTTGTGATAACAGTCAAAGATATACAATAAAAGATTGTTCTCATTCTTTACACTTAGTTTGTTATTTACATTTGGAAAGTGAAAATGTGTTCTGAAGTGTCCCGGTGTTATCGTGGAATTGCCCTGCTTGTCAAAAGCTTTGCCATCAAATTGAGTTTTCGTTCCTCTAGTATCTACTTCCATGACTTCGGGAAAATTTATGTTTTGCTCATATAAATCAACCAAAGCATTAACGTGTGTTACTTTATTGCCATATAAAAAGATAAATTTAAACGAACCAACGCTACATTTGTGTAATTGCTTGCGCAGCTCATGATTGTTATGCTCTCGCCCGGCAGTTGCGGCGGCTCGTGCCTTGGGCGCATTGTCAAAAAAGAATAGAAAACATAGGGCAACATTTTTGAAGAAAAAATTGGTGGATCGGATCGGATCGGCTGATGACGGGGGAAAAACATTGGACATCGGATCGGCAGTGAAATCTCACATCGGTTAATTATGCCCTAGTTGTCATATTTCTTTCAGGTATTGTAGAGTGGATATGCAGCATTTGACATTTATTACCTATCATTTCAATGATTACAAGTTCAAACTAGCATTTAAAGATCATCAAGCGTCGGAATGCTACACTGCGGGTACGCACCACGCGCAAGATGGTGTCAACTATAAGCACACTCTATCTTACTGACATAGAGTTGCGTGATGGCATTCCAGTCGGTGTATTCAGACCTTTATATGATCACCCATTGGACATAATTTTCATCGACAGGAGCGGTGATCTCTCTTTATATAAAAACGTCTTCTTTGGGTTAAGCTGTCAGTATCTAGTATTATGCGGAAATTTCATTAAAAATATCGAACCAGAATATTTCCGAGGAATGTCTCAACTACGGTATTTGATAGCGTGGGATAACCATATACTCCATTTTAATCCATATGATACCACATGGGAGAGTAAAATAGAGATGCTCGATCTGTCGCAAAATCAACTAGTAGAAGTTCTTGGTTATCAGTTTCGTGGCCTTAGCAATTTAAAAACCTTGAATCTTAGCCTTAATAGCGGACTGTTTGAGCTGGACTTTGGTTCCTATGACGGGTTTGAGAGCCTTGAAATACTTGATGTTACAGGAACGCCGTTATTACTTCTTGGCTTGTCGTCTAATCTTTCCCAATTCTATTTTGCTTATATAATATCTACCATGCCTCCAGCACATGACCTTTTCATACCAGGCCAAACGTTTAACAACACAAAAAAGCTAGAACTCATAGACGTCAATCACTCGCAACTCAACAGAGGAGATCTCTGGGACTCATATTTGAGTACATCTTTGTTCCGAGGGTTAATCAATCTGAGGCATCTGCAACTGAGCAACAATCCTCTGGGGAATTTGCCAAATAAGATTTTCGAGGACAATTCCATGCTTGCTAAGTTGATGATGGACAACTGCAAAATGTCGACTCTCACAGCAAACGTTTTTAAGGGTTTACGGTCTCTCGTGTACTTAGATTTGAACAGGAATGACTTGCTCATAATATCATCAGATGCCCTACAGTGCCTGCCGGGACTGGAGTCTCTTAGCATCAACGATAATAAACTCATGTTTGTCGAGGAAGGAGCTATGCAAAAGGTCCCACTTCTCAGGAATTTGAGTCTTTCAAACAATCAGTTGGTGGCATTTAATCGTAGCACATGGAACACTCTGATGAAATACAATTTGAATTACATCGATGTTTCTGGAAACCTATTTGCTTGTCAGTGTGATTTTGGATGGCTATACAACCTCGCCGTCTCATCTGCAATGTTTCTTCATCATAATGAAACCCTTTGCTCGGATGATTCCATAGGCGAACTGCGAGGAGAACCTTTGCTAGAGTTTGATGCAAGTAGATATTGCGTTCCGAATATCCTTCTCTTTTCCACGCTACCTTTCGCTGCACTCGCCATGATAATTGGTATGTTACTCGCTCTCCACAACAGATGGTTGATCAGGTACAAACTATTCCTAGTGAAAATGGCAATCATTGGTTACAGGGAAATACAAGACGCGCGAGAGCACGACGAGTTTGTATTCGATTTAAACATCATGTTTACTGAAGACGACGAGGTGTGGGCCAAAGAGCAACTGCGACCTACCCTGGAAGAGCGACTTCCAGATTATGACAGGTATTCATTCGGTGATGAGGACCTCACCCTTGGGATGCACTATCTGGAGGCAGTTCATTACGCCGTGGAGCATAGCTTCAAGACCATCCTGCTCCTCAGCAGACATGCTGTCCGGGACAACTGGTTTCTCATAAAATTTCGCACCGCCATGGACCACGTGCATGACGAGCTGATAGAGAACACCGTCGTCATCTTTCTAGAGGATATTCCTGAGGACGAGATTCCGTACCTGGTCCGTCTTTACCTTAGCGACCGTAGACCGTATATGAGATGGCCCGAAGATATCAGGGGACGCGAATATTTCTGGCACGAACTTACAAAGATTGTTCCTTTTAATTTGAAGTACAACCCTTTGATACCGCCAGAATAAAGGTTGGTAAACCATGTGTTTCTAAAGAAGACCATATCAATACAGTATTTACTAAAGACATATATATATAATATTGGGGCTTGTTACAAAATATCCTCATAGCTTTGTTTGATGGGTAATGTGAATAAGGCCGTTAAAGCAAACCCCATTTTCTGGTTTCAAAGAAGTTGTTGTCACAAGCGTAGCATTTTAGGGATCAATTTAATTTAATGCTTTGTTGTTTTTAATTTACGATACATATTTAGCAAGCAATATTTTATCATTTGTATGCTTAAACTTTTTTGGAATTGACGTTTAAGGCGAAGAAAGTAAGGGAATTGATTCACATCGAACGCGGTTATGTAAAGTCACTGTGCACGTAATGAACATAGATATATTTAACCTGGCAATACCAATGCTTAGTGTTATGAAATATAATAGCAAAAGTAGCAATAAGCAAACGTGATTAACAATGCACGAATTGTGTATTAAAGTGATTTAATGAAGTAACATTCATATTACTCGCGTATGACGGTTATACTACACTGTATTTATTTGTATGGTAGAGATATTGTTCACCCAAACAAAGTGCAAGATGATTGTCTCATGTGAAAGATATACCACATAAAATCTAGTCAAATAAGCTAAGGACATGCAGATATCTTGTAGTGGCATTACATTCATGCGATCAAATGATTGTATTGTATATAGCATTGTACATTACGCTGTTGACTGCACACTGTACATATTGTTCAGTGGCGTAGCGACGGGGAGGGGGGGGGGGGGGGGCGGGGGTACGTGCCCCCCCCCCTAATAATTTGGAGAAAAAAAAAACAATAGAAAAAATAAGGTGACATTAAAAAATAAAAAAAACATAAGGTGTGCCCCCCAATAATTTTGCGTGCACCTCCCTCCCCCACCAAAAAAAAAAAAAATCCGTCCGACAACGCTACACCACTGACACTGTTTATATTTTAATGTTTCCTTGTATCGCTATAATTGTACATTGTCAATAATCATTGGAAAGAAGAACATAATATTTGTGTCTATTTACTTTAGACGATCATAATTATAATCTATACGGCCGCTTCAAAAACATGCGATATATCTTGCAAAACGCAATTAAAATGTACAAATCAGAGAGATTGTAGTATTTCCTTATTCTGTGTACAAAACTTGATCACACATAAATAAAGTCTGTAATCATAAAATCCGTTTATACAACATTACTAATACGGTCTAAAGTCACTATTTATAGCCATTTATTGGTTCTTATCGCTATTTTGTTCAAGTTAATGTTTGCTTGTAGATGATATTAAAGGGATAGTTGAGTTCTAGTAAAGAGATTTCAGTTTTGGTAAAACTGAATTTTAGAAACCAAAACCTGCACCATTACATTACAAACTAATAGTTATAACTCTACCATGCTTGAAAGGAATTCAAAATCACAAACGACTGAG